>CM053512.1:4236237-4345539 GCA_028627145.1 Eidolon dupreanum | reverse complement strand
CGAGATTCTCTTCCTAGAAATATATTTATATACAGTTGACCCTTGAACAACAGATTTTGAAATGCATGGGTCCATTTATATGTGTGTTTTATTTTTTTCCAATAAATACCTGTACTGTTTTCAGTCCACGGTTAGGAGTCTGTGGATGCAGAAGACCAACTGTACGCATTGATCTAGGCCATTTTATAGAGGGGACTTGAGCATCTTTGGATTTTGGTATCTGTGGGGTATCCTGGAACAAATCTCCTGCAAATACCAATGGATGACTTAAGTTTTGGGGGAGTCAAAAATTATATGTGGATTTTCAAGTGTACAGGGCAGGGGGTTGGGGTAGGGTTGGCACCCCTCTCTCGTCATCATTGTTCAAGGGTCAGAAGTATGTGTCCATGTGTTTAATTTTGCATGCAATAGAAAAGTACATATATCCATAGTTTTACTAAAATTTCAAAAAGTACATAGCACTCTGAATTCCATATATGAATCTCGCAGAAGTCCGCAGACCTCTTCAGTAATTCCTCAATTTATTCTCTGTAATCTTCTGATGAAAAAATGGAACCCTCCAGAAGTCAGGAGTGTGTCTTTCTTGATGGCTTGCCTACATTTGCAATGTTAAGAGTGGGCCTTTGCCCAGAATGCTGGATGATAAGTCAGTTGACTGTTAAAGGAAGAAAAACTCTGTAAGCTTCCTTTTTAGTACTAATATATCAATACTCACTTCACTTACTTGGTCCTCCTTTCTCTTGCCTCTTTGGGTTTATATGTTGACTTTTCTCTTTACCTAGTCTGTTTGCATTACTGCACTGATATTTATATGACTCATCAGCCTCTGCAGTCACTCCTGTTTGCAGCAAAACCTTCCTCCTTACCCAAATTATTGTGGACTGAAAGTTGACCACACATGGGGCAGTGGCTTATCTGATAGTTTGTAAAACCAGATCTTAATTATTTTAAAATGCACATTAGTGGATAATGAGACCCCAGAACCAAATGGTAATGCATTTAATGATGTATGTTATGCATTGATATTAGTCTGGTTGGCTGCTATAACAAAATACCACAGTAGGTGGCTTAAACAACAGAAACTTATTTTCTCCCAGTTATAGAGGGTGGAAGTTCAAGTTCAGAGTGTCAGCAATGGTCAAATTCTGGTGAGGGTTCTGTTCTTGGCTTGCAGATAGCACCTTCTTGCTGTGTCCTTCATGACAGAGGGAGATGGGGAGGAGGAAGAGGAGAGGGAGAGAGAGGGTAAAGGAAGAGAAGGAGGGAGAGTGAGAGCGAGAGAGAGACAGACAGACAGACAGAGACTGAGACAGAGAGAGAAAGACAGAGAGAGAGACAGAGATAGAGACAGCAGCAGCAAGCTCTCTGGTATCTCTTCTTATAAGGGAACTAATCCCATCCCAACATGAAGACTCCACCTTCATGGCCTCATCTAGCTTAGATTACCTCCCAAAGGTCTCGCCTCCAAGTAACATCGCACTGGGGGTTAGAGCTTCAACATACGAATTTTAGGAAGACACAATTCAGTTCATAGTGGCATCTCTGAATGAGGAGTATGGTGAAAGTCATATAGTGACCAGCTTTTCAAGGAAGAGCAGTCCCGCAGCTGGGGTGTGTGTGCTAATTAATGTAGGGGAAAAGAGGGGCAGGTAAAAATCACAGATGGGAAAACAAAAAAGTAAACAGAATTTTTAGGGGTAGAATTTTATCAAACACTCATCATCTGTTTGAAGAGTAACCTCTATCAGCATCCAAAGTGGACAGATTGGGGACCCAACCAGGGAAAGACCCTGCTCTTCTAGAGGTGAAAAGGATATTTTATTTAAGTAAATTGCTCAGTTTTGGTTTAAGGTGAAAAGTAGAACAATTCTAAGCATTGGCCTTGAGTGCTATTGAACTAGCAGACAAGTGATACCTGCAGTTTTGTTTAATACTTGAAACTTGGATTAATCTACCAACATGGAATTTCCTTGTAATTAACCCTATCAGGCTATACTAAGTGCCTTGGAATTACCTCCTAGGTGGCCTTGTTTATTAATGAGTTTCTTGCACTGCTCTTGTGAGGCTTAAATCTCACTGGAGAGCAGGGGAAACTGGTGCTGCTGAAAAGAACTGAGTTTGAGTTGGGATGCTATCATCATGACAGCCTTTTTGCTTATTATCACAAAGGTATTGACAAGAAGGGGTACCAAGACAATTGCAGACTAGAAAGCACACTGGGCTGATCCAAAGTGAGACATTCCATTGAATCTCAGAAGTGTGGTCTTACATTCTTATACAATTCTAACATTTTTCTTTTATGGAAAAAAAAATATGATTGGGGAGGCACCAGCCTAAGAAATGCAGATCAAGGGTTTTGACTCTCTGATGAACTCACTCCCAGTGTCTCCATTTCTGGGGGAGGAGTGGTTTAAAGCATGAACCTGGTGTCAGACAGATCAGAAATGAATCTGGCTCTGCCATTTTTGAGCTATTGTGACCTTGGACAAGTTACATGAATTTATCTAATTAAACCTCAGTTTCCTAATTTGGCACTTGTGAGGATTGGTTGAGATAATGTAAAGGAAGAGCTGAGTATAGAACTGGGCACATTTTAAAGCTCTACATATGATAGCTATTACCGATGGTAATTAATCAATGCAGTGATTGACTGTCCATGCTTGGGATGAGTTTAAAAATTGCTGTGAAGCCAAGTTGTATTTCACAAAGTGTGTTGCTGCTTTGTGATAGGTGATTCTTCCTTTCAATCTACGAATTTTTATTTTCAACTCTTACTTTCTCAGAAAGGCAGGGAACAAAAGGCAAGGAACAAAAGCCCCTCTTTTCCTATAATAAAGATTTGCATAAAATCCAAAAAGCACCTAAAGTAGAATTCAGATGAGAAGCAGCAGCACACATGCCCCTTTTGGGGGAATAATTAATTGATTTTGGTTTTAAGTATGGTTTAATTTGACCTGAGCATAAGACCAGGTTTTATTTTTGTATATAATCCTAAACTGATTCAAGATGGAATCAATTCATTAGGTTTTATTTATTCAGCCTATTTAACTCAATTTAAATAGAGGCATGTTATTTAAGTAGGATAGCATTATCTGAGTTGTTTTTCAGGTCAGGGATTACAGGCACAAATTGAGAAATATTTCTTTATATTAACATATTGAGCAGTTTATGTCTGATGGAACAGCATTCCATAAAGAAAAAATTGAAATGCAAGATCTTGAAGAAAACAGTCCCTGTGAGGCTCCATGCAGAGAGCCTGTGCATTTAATGGAATGTTTGGATGAAAGTAGTAAAGTAGGGTTTTACTCTGCAGCCAGGATAGCCACTCCCAATAGTGGGCATTAGGACTGAATCTGGCACAGTAGCCAGACCGCAAGAGAGGCAAAAGTGTTCGGCTGTGAATAGGAAGGATAGCTCTGTTTCACTCTATCCTTTTCCTGTTACTTCCTCCTATCCAGATGTGCGGCCTCAGATCAAAATTCTGTTTCTATTACATTGTATATGAATCTAATGAGACTCAATAGCTCCATTATGCATTATTTTCTCAACATCTGTTAGTCGCAGTTCCTGAACTTAACTTTAAAGCTTTCTCCTTTGCTATTAAAGTCTTATTCATTTGCAGTTTTTTCATAACCCAATAAAACCTCCCCTTTGGAACCCAGGTTTAAGTTACATTTTTGCCTGCCTGAGGCTGACTATGCAGGCAAGCTTAGTGGTCAGTTAAAGTGTTAACATGCTATTCTAGATTCCGAATTCATAATATCGCCTGAAAACACTAGATGGCACAGGAGAGATATAAATGGACCAAGGAGAGTCCACCTCTCAAAGTGTGCGCTCAAATAATTCCTAGGGCTAAAAAGAACACAATTTTAGGATATTTCTATATATTCTTTTTATTAACTTTGCTGTTGTTTTGAGCCTTGTCCTTGCAGTTTTTCAGAACTGATTAAGGCAAAATTCTTCCTTTTAGCTTGAAAGTGTACACTTAAATTCTTGGTTGAGTAGTACCTTTATTTTATTTTTCTTTTATTCATGAGAGAAATCATATGCATACTATACGTATAATAAAACATATGTCCAGTATATATGTGTATGTATATATATATATATATATATATATATATATATATTCATTTATATATGTGTGTGTGAGCTTTATGAGGCATTAATCATGTGTCATTCCAGGACACTTGGGGAGAGTGCACAGCATGGTATGTGTAAATACGCATGTGATTCTATTTATTGTTTTAATTATGTGACTAAATAGAGCTGAATTAAGAGAAATTCTTCCTAAGAGAAAACATCTAAATATAGAAATTAGTGTTATGTAATTTTTATTTTTTTCTCAGCTTGTAGTGACTACATGTATTTCAGGAAGTTTCATACATAGTGTGTTTATTAAACATGAGGTTAATTTATTATTCTCTTTAATGGAAGAGTGGTAAGGAAAGTTTGTTAAGTTTACTAAGCAAATACTGAATATTGGGACTCAAACTAGTACTAATTACCGTAAGAATATCATTAGCCTTAATTATAAAAATTCTACTCATTTATAGGGAACATTATACATGTAAAATCATGGGGTCATCAACGGCTTGCCATTTAATAATTTCTCACATTATGATGAGGAAACTATAAAAAAGAACCTTACAGCTGATCATACTAAAAAAATACTTATGTAGAGAAAGCCGACATGACTGTGAAAGGGAATAGGCTCTCATTTAAAAAAATAGATATAGATTATTTGAGTTTTTCATAAAATTCTTTGGATAGATACTAATAATGTAAAACCTATAGGAGCTGTTTAACATGTTGTTTCATAGACCAAGTTAACTGAACAAAATATTGTTTTCTTATTTGTAATGTGGGGAAAATAACTACCTTGAAGTGTTGTTTTGAGGATAGAGATAATGTGTGTAAATGTATATAAATTTAGATAACCTTAAGCTTCACAGATTAACAAATTAATTGCTAAATTAGGTAACTGAGAAACAAAATTAACCAGAAACACAGAACCACATCATCTCCAATCAAAATAAAAAAGTGTTGAGTCCACATATTTCTGATAACCATGTGTAAGGAATCGATCTGCGATTACTCTAAACTTTTATTTTGAAAGATATAATTGATTGCACAGTACATTATACAACCATACGCACCATTTATCTTTATATCTAAAATGATAGCTACTGAATATTTTGGGTGGAGGTATTACACTGTATTGAAGAGAGCATGAGTTTAGGGTTTCACGGACATGGGGTTCAGATTCCGATGCCGGTACTTATAAACTAAGTAATCTTTAATATTCAAGTCTCAAGGTCTTATTTTCTTATTTGTGACATGAGATTATTGCCATCATATTGAACAAGGTTGTTATGGTTAAATAGGATTTCTCAACCTCAGCACCCCAGCACACTTGACATTCGGGGACAGATGACTTTTGCTGCAGGGGCCATCCCGTGCATTGTTGGATGTTCAGAAGCTTCCTGGCTTCTGCCCACTACATGCCAGTAGCACATTTTAACAACCCAAAGTGTTTCCAGACATTGCCCCCGAGTAGAGAACTACTGGTAGTAATAGCAGTAATACACCTTACATAAAACGAAGTAAATGCTCAAAGAATGAGAACTATGATTACTTTTAGCTCAGCAATCACACACAAACTTTGACATTAATGACTTCATCAGAAATTGCCAGAGTTATTCAAGTCATCTAACTCGGGAACCTCTATTTGAGGTAGGAACTCAATAAGGATATTTTTATGAAACTACTGGTTTAAAGTTGTGGGTTAACTTAATAAGTCAGTCCATGCAATCATACTTTAAATCAGTTGATTACAAAAGGTAGATGATATTAAATAATTGCTAGGGGTAAAACTATAGTAAATACCACTTTTATGGAGCCGAGTCCCTGAAGGACATGTACTAAATAAAGGGACTATTCAGATCTCTCTGTGGGTCCATCAGCAGCATGTGGAGCAGCAAAGGACCCAGAGGTCCTTTTTATCTCTCTGGTGTATGGCAGTCACTCAGAAGACAGCTCTTTATTGCACTTTAGCTTCAATTCACTATGGTGAGCCCTGTGGGGTGTCAGGGCCATTTCTTAAGGAGCCTAATGGGGAATATAGACGAGTAAACCAACAATTCAGTGAGATCTCAGATGTGGACTACAATTTTCAGAGGGTCTCTGAATTCACTGGGAAAGTAAGGGAACACTTCCCAGAGGAGATGAAGTCTGAGCTAAATGGTGAAAGTGCAACAGAATTAAGTAGAGTGAGAGTGAGGAAGAATGAATGTTCTCTGTGTATAATAGCATGTGGGTAGGGTGTAGAGTATATGGCAATTTTACTTTCTTCAAGGAAAGCAATGCAGTAGATGAGAGATGGGATAGAAAGGTCAAATGGTGAGTTTGTGAATACCTTATATACATTCTAAGGACTTTGGAGTTTATCAGGAGAGCCGTAGTATCTATTAAATCATTATCAACTGAGGTATAATTTAATTTAATTTGCATTTAAGATCACTATAGCAGTGTAGAAAGGAGGGACCAGAGGGGGAAGGCAAGTATAGTGACAGGGAAACTACTTAGAGGGTATTGTAGTTATCCAGATAAGAAACAAGAAATGCTTAAAACTAAGGTAATGATGATAAGAGTACAAGAAGGCAGAACCAAAACGCATTTAGGAAGTAAACCTTGGAGGAATTATTTACCGATTGTACAGAGGGAATGAGTAAAATGTACTGCACTTACAATGACTACTATGCCTCTGATTTGGGTGATTAGAGAATGGTGATTTTAATTTCAGAATCAGGAAATAGAAGTAAAGATGTTGGGTTTGTAGTGTAGTAGACAAATATGGGGGAAGAGAGACATTGTGTTCAGTCTTGGTTATGAAAATGAGTTGCCATTGAGACATCTGAATGTAGAGTTCATCAAACTTAGATGGCATAGATTTAGAACTAAGGGAGGGAGTCGGTCTAGAGATGGAAATACCATGGGAATTTTCAGGCTATAGATTGTAGTGGATGCATTCATCAAAGGAGTGCACACCAAGACTCAGACTGAGGACAGATTATGGGCAATATGAATACTTAGGGTCAGCAGAGAAATCAGAACCCCCAAAGTAGACTGAGAAGCATGGGAGTAGAAGACAGTATCTATCTGTCAAAAAGTAAAGCCAGAGAACCCAAAAGGAGGAAGAAATTACGAGAGACGGTAAGTGGAACAATGCCCATTGAAGTGATATCATTTACTCTTGTTAGAACCATTTGAATGAGAAGTCATAGTAGAGTTAGGAATGGTGGGGAGCCTGGGGGAAAACAAGGATAGTGTTTTTCAACAATTTTTATTTTGAGTGCCTTTAGTTGGGTTATTCCTTTCCTAGCATCCATAGCTCCATCACTTCCTAATCTTGGGAAGATAGGAAATGGAGTCAGAAACTGTTAGTCTCAGTAAGATTAAGTAATAAACTAGTAGAGAGAAACAGGAGCAGACCATGCTGTTTGGTAATATCTGATACTGCCGCCTGACAGAATAGGTGTTTGAATGTTGACTGACATCAGTATCAGGCACAAAGATACCGCCTAAAGAGGTCAGGAATTTTAAGCTCTATGTAGTATTGGCTTCATCAACTGAAAGAGGCTGGTAAACCCTGAAGATGCCACTTTAGAAGAAGAAAGTTCTAGAGAGTTAAAGAATAATATGTTTTATTGTCCATAATTTAAAACACTTCAGCATTAGCAATGTTGTGTGCATGTGTATGCTCCATTTTAATTTGTGGAGTGAGAGTGGGATATGGTTTGTTAAAATGGAAAATAACCAAATATGGAATACACGTGCTGAGGCGAGGGGGAATAGAGCATTTGAAAGGCTCTAATCAAATTCTCACACTTTGGAGTTGTCTAGTGCAAGTTTTCAGCTCATGTCATCTCAGATCCCCATCAGATAGCATGATCATTAATGCATTGGATGTAGAAATGCTTTTTCATTAATAAAATTAGTTATGTTCAAGATGCGTATCTGTGATTGGACAGGGATACTGGGCTGGGGCTCCTGCATGTACAGGATTTCAGAAGAGTCAACTTGATAGCCTACACCCCTTGAGAATGGCTCTCACGTTAGAAATTCAAACCCATCTGATGTGAGGCACTCACCTGAGGATATTTTTTGCCCGACTCCTATTGGAATGACTGAATTCTACCTCTAGCATATTGTTTTCCTGCCTTGCACTACCCTTTTAGGCAGGATGCTATTGAATACCTGCAACTATAGAGAGCCGGTACTTCATTGAACATATAGAATTAATTGCATTAGTATTTTTGTGGCTTTCCACAGTTAAAAGTATGTGTGTGTGGCAGAATTGGGTCTTAAACATTCATTTATGGCATTATTATACTTAACATCAAAGCTATAGGTGAGGACACCTGTTAAAGCTACCAGTGTGTACCCAGAATAATCCAATAATTGTGGATTACCAAATTAGGTCATTTTGGAACCATTTGATACTCATCCCTCTGTATGGGACAATGTAAAATTGCTTATTTTTTCATAGGTAACAGAAAATTTTGATGAGTCAATGACCGAGCCTAGGTTTCCTTATATAAAAGGAGAACATGGTATTCATTTCATGAGTAAAAACAGCTGATATTTTCTGAACACTATTAGGAGAATTCACATATATACATTTGCATTTAATCTCCACACCACCTCATGAAATAAAGCTATTATTGCCATATTTTGGATGAGAACATTGAGGCCCAACAAGGTAGATAAGTGGCTTGTGGGTTCAGGGTCACGTAGCTAGTAAGTAACAGGCCTGAGATTATGAGCTCAGGCAGTCTGCTTCGAGAGAGCACGCTCTTCAACACAGCCCTCTTTTCACTCTCTAGGTCAAGTGATATAATTTATGTGAGAAACACTTATTAAAGTGTCTGTCACTAGATAGACACTCAAGTATTGGTCAACTATGAATTGGTTCTAGAATGCTTTAACCTTCATATATATTTATGTACTTGTTTTCTTATATTGGACCTGCATTTATGAATTCATCAAGCATTCATGTGTGATGTATAAATCTGGTACTAGGAAATCACTCAGATAAACTTAACAAAGAAAAAATATTTATGGAATGATGAAATGAATACTTCCTAATTAGACTTTAGTGTGTGCATCCTTGTCATGTATGTGTTACACACACATTTTACTTTGGTTTTATTATTTTAAATAGATCCATTAAAACTTTACTCTTGAACACAATATTTCCACAGTTGAAAATTTCTTTAAGTATTTTAATAAAACTTCCTCGCTCAGCAATGATTTTTATTCCAAAAATTTTCCAGATCTATTAAGGAAAAAAAAACCCAACTTACTTTTTACTTAAAATTTCCTATAAAGCAATCCTGATTTTTTTTACTAATTGTTGATCAGACCTTGAAAAGTATAATTGGAAACAAGGTTATTTTTTTTCTGTGTACTACCTTCACATGCTAATTTTTACTGACCGAAGTATTTTCTTGGCTAGGTTTCTTGGAACTAGGCAAGAGATTAAAGAGCTTGCTTTTTTTTTTTCTTTTTCTTTTCTTTCTTTCTTTCTTTCTTTCTTTTTTTCTTTCTTTCTTTCTTTTCTTTCTTTTTTTTTTTTTTTTTAATATGAGAAAACATAATCTCTCCCCCTCCTGTGTACACATCAGCTTCAGATAAGCCTTCCGAGATCAAGAACTCTACAAAGGAAGTTGAAATGTTGCTTCTCAGTTTTAGAGTTACTGCAGATCTGTTCAGTTCACCTAATGGCATCTCATAGAATGGCCAGGGGAATATGGAGGAGAAATGAGATTTCATTGTGAGTTTCAGAGGCAGGGGGAGAGAATGTTTGTTCCATGTGTTCACTCTTTGGAAAGCAGAAGATGGTCTGTTTGTCATTAATATTACATGAATTAGTGTTGCTTACTTCCCATCAAAGCTCTCATGATATAACGACAGGGTGGGCCAAATGTAGTCCCAAGACAGACGGGTAAATATTCCAGAGGAGCTAGAGACCTAGCGTTTGAAAAATGTGAACAGGGATGACACTGCCAAGCCCGTAAGAATGAGGGGACTTTCTCACCTGTGCCGATGAGCCGTTCAGCTGTGGTGTTTTCTACTTGAAAACACAGGAAGGGGAGATCTTTAATAAACAGAATGGATGGATTTTCTGTGTAAATTGAAGTGACTTTTTTTTTTTTAAATTTTAAATAAGGCACTGAATGAATGTATCATGATTGCTTCAGTTTTGTAAAGTAGGATTTCAAAAACATGTTTTTCTTCTTTACGCAGAGATTTGTTGTGATAAATTCTATGAACTAAGAAAGAGAACAAATCTTTAATAAAGGAGTCATGTAAAAACCCCCAATTTAGGTAGTTTTAAACTGTAGAAATGAAAATAAACAGTAACTTTAACAATTTATACTGTCATAATGATAGCCAACATTTATGATTATAGTTGCTATAGACTAGTTATTGTTTGTAACTTTACAGGAATTTTTTCACTCAATCAAAGCAGCACTATTAATGTCCTCACTTTACATTTACAGAAACTGAAGGTAGCAGTGGTTAACTTTCCCAAGACCTCGTACTTAACTGGTGGGGTCGGCTCTTAACCACTTTTCCTTTTAGATAGGATTCTTTCCTGAACTGGACAAATTCTTATGAACTTTTTCCATGTTCTTCCAGAGGATGTAGACCAGATGACTCCATTCTATCAGTTTTAGTAGCCAGGAAGACTGTGTGCTCTGTGCTTATATTAAAAGCTAGTCACTTAATTTCTGTGGCATGTGTAATATATCAAGTGGAAACTTGACTTGTCAGATGTATTTAGTGAAGAAATGTTGGAGGATTATTATAAATTCTTAAACCAAATTGTTTTAGGATTGAGACAGGTTGTATAGTTCTGCCTATTAAGCAATAAAACTCTCAGTAGACTTCGAATGTGAAATCTGCAAGTAATGATTAGTGCTTTTGAAAAGTGTTTCTTCAGAAGGTCCAAGAGTTTAGGTGGACTGGTGGATGCAAAGAACAGGTTGTGAGTGGCCGTATGATATGCTCTAGGCTTTTGGGCTGTTACGAGCTTTTTATGTTGATTACTTCGAATAGAGTGAAAACCTCTCTTCAGATTGACATCACCTCTTAAATTTGTCTTCAAATACAAAAAGCAGAGGTATTTGTGCATAGAAGACAACAAACAACATTGACAGCATCTAATATTTGCTTTTCCAAAATTAATATTTATTGAGTGCTAACCATTTATCAGAAGCTAAGTACACATTTTATATCTATTAACATTTTAAAATCTTCATAACTACTTAGGATCTAGGTACTGTGTTCAATCCTTATTTTATAGTACATAAAACCAAAGCACAAAAAACTTTCCTAAAGTCATTAACTCATTAAGAAGAAAAACCAGAGGCAGTTTGCAGTCACAGAACGGCATACTTTCCCCCCAGTATACTTCTGATCTTTCCCCAGGACTGTGATAACTCTCCCGCCCTTTGCCACAATACAGTCCAAAGGTTCTGGACTGTCTGCGCTTTCCACAGCACATCCTACTACGGCTTATTGGTCTGGTGTGCTGATGATATCATGGTGATTGAAAACCAAATGCGAAAGAAAAGGCCAGCACATTGGAAGGCTTTGTAGGCAGAAGGAAGACGATGAACCCTGTGAAGATTCAAGCACCCCACAATATTAGTGAAGTTTTTCAAAATTTAACAGACTGGGACATGCTGTGATATCCCCTACAAAGTAAATGACAGATCCCTTGCACCTTATCTACCCCTAAGGAAGAAGCGCAATGCTTGATAAACCCTTTGATCACTTCGGGCTCTTTAAGGCAAGGAGGCATCAGGTAGGAATGGGGTCATCACACTGGCAGAGGTAAATGACCCTGATCATCAGGAAGAGGTGGGGCTGCTGCTGTCCGTGGGCAGTAAATATATTGTGTCTTTAAATCGTCTCTTTGGACATCTCCTTAGGTTTCCATGCCCCTCAGCTGCAGCCTGAAAGGAGCACAGTGACTGGGGATTCAGACACACAGACAAAAGTCTGGGTTACTCTACCAGGCAGTGTGCCTTCTCAGTGCCCCTAGTCTTTCAGTGGAAATGGTCAGGGGAATATGGAGGAAACAATGTAATTTCCTCTGGATTTCAGAGGCAGGAAGAGAGAATACTTGTTCCTTTGGAAAGGAACTCTTTCCAGACTCTGGAAAGCAGGGGATTGTCTGTTTGTCATTAGAATTAGCATGGATGAGCTACTAGCCAAGGATGAAGGGAATCGAGAAAGGCCGGTGGAATGGGGGATGCCGGTTAACTTTTAGAGCCTCAAGAGCTGCAAAAGTGGGGGCTGTGGTTCATCCCACCAACACTTCTTTTGTGAGTTTTCCCAGAAAACAAGAACAATTAGAACATGGTGAAAACTCTTTCCAGATGGGGTGAACTTACTATAAGAAGGAGTCAATCTGAAAAGTGCAAGGGGTAGGCTGTAGTGGATTCTGGAGTCCTCTACCCAGATTTCTAAGCTTATGGATTACAGCTCTTTCCATCCCTGAAAATTTCACTTAGCCCCAGGGGACTGCCTGGTAAGGCAGTTGTACAGAAGATTCCGTTTGTTTCTGTTTCACAGTGTTTGAGGCCTCGGCTGGGGAGACTTGAAGATTGGGGATGATTCTGTTGCTGGGGTTTCAGGACATCTGGAGGCATCTACTCTCACATGTCTGGAAGTTAATGCTGGTTGTTGGCTGAGACCTTATTTGGAACATGTACACTGTGGCCCGTTCTCATGATCTCTCATATTCTTCTAGTTTGGACGTGACAGCATGGTGTATACATTTCAAGAGCTACCATCCCAAGAGAATAAAGCAGAAATACTTGGTACTTTATGTTCTAGTTTTAGAACTCACATACCATCAATTTTTCTATTCCCTAGTGGTCAGCAGTCGCAAAAGTCCACTCTGCTTCAGAGGGGCATGCATGTAGACCCCATCAATTGATGCAAGTGACATCAGCCTCGTATTGTGGGAAGGCCATAGAGAATGTGAGATATCATTGTATCTATCTTTGGAAAATATCTGCCACATCAAAGAGGAGGAGATTACCTGCTTCTCCTAACCTGTGCGCCCTGCCTTGTCCAGCATGTCACTGATGTATTCATTTTCTTGAAACATCTTTAACAAAGCAATTCCTTGACAAAAATAAAACAAAAACAAAACAGAACGTAAAACTATTACAGTCTCTTTGCTGCTTATTGAATAAAGTCCAAATTCCTTAAGGGTTGATTCAAGAACCTCAGAAGTTCAGACATAATCGCTTTACTTCTTACTTCTTGTTACTGTCAGACAACAGACTGTGGCTTGTAACCAATTTACATAGTTTATCATTTCCCTGGTATGTCCTGGGCTTTTCACTTTTGTACCTTTGTACATGTTTATCCTAATCTCAGAATTCCACCAATGTTACCTTCAATGTTTGCCTAATAAAAGCTGACTCATCTTTTAAAGACTTTCCTTCAATCCCGGACAAGGAGTGATTATTCCTTTCTTCTTTCAAGACTAGTACAGCATGAGTGAAGTATCATCGTGTGTTATTTATCACAGTGTGATGAACTACATGTACTGTGGGGTGAGGTGCTGCTTTATTGTGTCTTGGTTTGTTAGGCAATGCTATTCTCAGGGCAAAGAATATGGCTTCCCCCAGCAAAATTTAGAGAGGCCGTACCTTTCTCTAATCTTTCCTCTTCTGTAAACTAGTTATTTATCGCAATGTAACTGTACGGTGTGTTGTTTTATTCCTTCCATATTTCAAATTATCCAGAGGGTTAATTCATCTTCTACTGGGTTTCCAGGGCACCCGAGTACTAATCCAGAGACACACAAGCTATGTAACAATGTTGATGAGCCACAGAATGACTTATGAGGTAGAGTGACTTGGAATAAGAGACAGAAATTAATTTCCAGGGAAGAGTTTTCAAATGTGTTATATATTTATGTGTTCGAATGAGTTATGCACACGTGTATATAAACTTTTTTTTTCAATTTTATAAAATTTGTCGAAGAACATGAATTTAAAGTTTGCTTTTAAGGTTTTTATAGCTTTAATTTTGCTAATATGCGATGTGACTCTCTAAGAAGGGCCTAGAGCAAGGAGGCACTTTCCGAGTTTGCGTAGTGCACCCCTATGAGCTCATGGGCCCAGAACCTTCCCGAGGAAGTGCCTCCGGCAGGAAGAGGCAGCAGCGCCGCAGCCTGACGGAGCCTTGACTCAGCTGACCAGCCGGTCTTTGTCTCAGGGGTTTTGTTTGTTTGTTTGTTTGTCTTTAACTAATTAATTAATGATTTTAATGGTGACATTGGTTAATGGAATCCATGTCTCAGGATTTTCGATTTCAAACTGAGAGCTGGGCCAGTCTTGCTTGGGAGCCTGGATTGTGGGTAATTCTAACACTCAGCCTTTCTTCCCACCATGCAGAAGTGGAAGGAAACTTGTTTTTACCAAGAAAGAGAAGAGAGAAGCAGGGAGGAGAGAGAAGGAATGAGTTCTGAGAGCATTTGAGTCCTTGGATTTGCTGCCTCTGAGTTAAGGTGAAAGATAAGCAGCTGTAAGAGAAAGAGCCAAAACACTGCACGAAGCAAAAGTCGATTTCTTTAACCCCACCCAGTCTTGTCCTGACCTTAGGTTCCATGTGGCATTCCACATTCCTTATAAACATCCTCCGTTCCTTCATCTAGCCCTGCCCCCATACTTACCCAAAATATTCCAATTAAAATGCCATAGAGTCTTTTTTCCTTAGAACACTTGATGGGATTAACGTTACAAAAAACTCATTTTGGATAATGTGTCTAGCAAGTGCTAAAAATCAGAAAGGCGGTAGCTCCTTCAAAGATTGGACAAAAAATCTTGTTTCTCTATTTTTCTAATCCGTAGCACAGTAATGTTTTATATTTACATGTGTATGTTTTTAAACATAGTCATACAATTTTAGATTGACAGGAGTCCTTGCAAATAATATTATTGAACTTTTAAATTATATATTTAAAGAAATTTAAGTCCAGAATGGGTGCATGTTATCCAAGATCACACAGAGAGCAGCAATTCGCCCAACCGTGCATTTTCCGTGCATCGCCACCCACGGTGGCCTTGTTACTAAGGACTCTCCTTACACAGACATACGGACACCTCAGAGAATCTTTCCAGAACATGCTTATTTGTAGGAAGTGATGTGTGCGACTTTCTGGGCACATCTAGGCCCGCTACTCTCTCTGCTTCGTTCTAGCTGGATGACAACTGCAGTCGTCTCGTTAGACACAGAGGTGGAAACCACACGTTGCGGTAACAGCTGTCTCAGCAGCAGAGTCCCTGGGCAACCCTGCCCTGCAATTTTACCTGAGAGAGAAATCAGCTTCTGCTTTGTGTGAGCCACTGTGTTTTGGCTCTTTCTGTTACAGCCGCTTATCTCATACCCTAACTTACAGACCTCCAAAAATAGATCCTCCTGGGGTTGTTGTAAGATTGAAATAGGTAAGCGGAGTAAACAATGAGTGCACATAGCTGTTATTTCAATTTTTACTGAATACCTGGTCCCTTTTGTAGCTGACACCTCCAAATTTCTTGGTTCCTAAGCTCATCTTTTTGTGTTTTTCTTTTTATCCATGCCAATAAATGCGGACCAAGGGTACCCCACTAACAGCCCATCCCAGATGAGGCAAGTCTGGTCTGAGTCAGAGTCCTGACTCTCCAGGCAGTCAGTTTGTGGATTTACAGAGCTGATACCAGAATCATAGTTTATTCGGGGAAGAATTTGTTCATTATGAAGACTAAAGGATTGTGCTATTTATTTTTATTCGTCTTTCAAGTTGTTATGGCATATGTTGCAAGAAGAATATGTGTTTGCATTTATTGCCTGGCCAGAGATCTTGGAATGTGGGTCGATCTCAGATGGGAGGTGAGAGAGTGATCTCCCTACGTAGTTTTCCAGCGATCGCCTAGAAAGACACCTGTTAGTGCCCAAAGGAACAGTGTTTTTTTTGGTCCGGGATGGTGCTGGGAAGGTGATGGTTCAAGATGATCAACTCATTCAAGCCCTGAAATAGTTCTAGGAATTTCCTTTTTACTAACACCATTTTCAAAATATGCAGATATTCTATCCCTGCCAGCAAATCAGTTTTCAAAAGAGAAAAGAATAGTGAAGATCAAAACAGAGTGGGAAAGGGACAGTGTATACCTTGTACTGAACTTAGGTTATATTTTATTTTTCAAATTTTACATGGGGCCAAAAGTGCCTTTGTACTAATAAGTGAAATAATCTGCTTTGTTGTGACTGACTGATGAACGTCACATAGTGGGAATGCCCAGGAAGACAAAGACACCCTCAGAAATGGGACCTGTTAACCTTAACATAGAGGACACTGGTTTTGCTCGAAAACTCAGTGGTTAGGGAACAATTACTGGGGAAAAGCCTCTCAGTCTTGAGCCAATGCAGATCTGGACAGGGATATATAAAGACATTATTAATTTGGATGAAAGTTTTGTTTTTGCCAATATATCTTTTATTTGGCTACAGATAAGAGGATTGTTCAGAGCTTTTCGAAAGACCTTTAGTATGCTATTTATTAGAGAAACATTCATCTAATCAAATAACACTCACTTTATAGAGGAAGAAATATTCCTCTGCTTTGAGGGCCATAGGTCATACACTGGAGTATGGCTTTGGTCACTGACAGTGCTGACATGATGAAGATTTTTTTCTTCTACCCTTATGAGGATTCTTTTCTGTAACCTCTGGCTGCATTAGAAACTTCACTGCTTAACAGAAACAATTGTTCTTTGTTCTCATGGCCAAATGAAAGCTCTTGTTTTCCAGTCCAGCTCTGCTGGCAGGTTAGATGCAATCAGGGGTGTCATCAAGAGGAGATGAGAATATGCAGAACACAACCACTGTTGTTTTTGGAGGCAGAATGCCCACTTTTTTGGCAAAGTCAAAGCTAAGCACATGTGAGAGCAAAGGAGGCTAAACTGCGGGTCTTTTAAGCTGATGGTTAATGCTTTACACAAATTCAGAATGATGTTTGAGAGCAACAACATTTCTGGCCACTTTCCTAAGACAGACACATGTGCAGGCGGACATTTTGATGTCTCAGAAATGCAGCTCAAACGTGATGCATTAAGTGCATCCATAACGCCAACACCTGAGTGCTTGTGTATTTGTTCAAGAATCTTTCACTTGATGTCTTTGGTAGAAATCCTGTAATAAAATGATTTGGGGAAGAAAAATGGTTGAACGTACGTAGAGAAGTCTCATTTGCTGTGGGTTTTAGGAGTTTTAACAAGGTCGCTATCACACAGGGCTAGGTCATAACCTCCACAACACTTAGTTTTCCATTGTATTGATTATTCTGCTGCTCAAGTAGTTGTCTGTTAGATATGAGTGACCTCCATAAAAGCACACTGGTGCCTCCTTTCCCGTGGCAGGTACTGGTCATGGTCTTGGAAAGACCCACCTTTGTATTTGTAATTCCTGATCACATCTGAGGACAGGAAAATTAAGGGAGATGCTAAAACCTAACTCAGGGATATATTGTCATGACCAAGAGATGTTGTTAGAAGCTGTATCACTAGTGTCTTCAAAGGTACATGGATGGTGCAAATGCAGAGAAGAGAAGGCGGGCTGAATCAGTTGGAATTCTAGAATGCAATCTGCCAAAGGAGCCAAGGGAGAGGGGACAGTCATTGAGGAACCAATGGGAGAAGAACTCTGAATAGAAAGGAAATGGCCATCCTAGTTAAACGGAGCCTGGTGTCAGAAGACTTAGAAGAGACCTTTGTGAGAACCGAGAGAGAGGAGAGTCGTGGGAATTGTTAGGCAAACGGACATTCTCAAACAGAATTTCAAAAGCATACATTTAGCCATCTGGGGTTTTAAAAAAGGAAGATTTTATTCTGTATTTTGAAAGGAAAGATTTGACTTTTAATGAGAAGTCTGCATTTCATCTTAAAGGAAGAACACATTTTTCAGTTTAATTATTCTCCAAAGGAAAAGTTTCTGTGTGTTTGTGTGTTTTGTATGCTTAGTATACACTAAACATGCATTTCAGCAAAGTTTCGTCTGGCATGACAGACATATGGATATGAGTAGATGGTGCATGCGTGCTCCCAGAATCTTTAATCTTAGTTCATGGTTGTAATAAGCAATATTGAGTTGGACTGAACCAAAAATTCTGGTGGCCCCCAAAATACTTCTCTGAAAGCAGTGATCCATGAATTATTGTGGAGTCAGTATTGCCAAATATGCTAGTTCTGCTAAGGAAAATATCATGCTTTTGTTAGAAAAATAATAGCCTTGGAAATCAGATACAAATTCTTATCATGACATTTTTATCTGTTGAATTGGTCCACTGATACATGTTTTGCAGGCCTGTTGTGAGGATTATTTGAAATAATGCATATTAAAGTGCTTTCAGGAGGATTCGATTTCTATGCAAATGAGTGGCACACATAAAAGTTGTATATAAGGATATTATGATATGTCAAAGTCTCTGGGAGAGCGTGTATATGATATTTATACGAAACTTCAAGTCCATGACTGGAAATATGTGTTCTGGCAGATGTTCTCAGATCAAGAGATTTGTGTGTGTGTGTGTGAAAATTTATGTAAAACGTTCAGCCGATGAAGAATTAAACATAAAAGGACAGTATAATGGGTTTGCTTTTGGTTAAAAAGAACCCTTTATTTAAGTTTGTATGTTATTTTAGTCATGTGTTTTAGATCTGGTAATGGGTGTAATAGGAGTTCCGGAAGAAGCTACTAAACTACATTTTGAATTTTTGTACTGGATTCCATTAGGACTTAAGACATTTTGCAATGAAAGCACAAATAGTAAATGATAGACTACGATTAAGAAATTAAAGAAAAAATGATGCCCAAGAAAAAGTTAAATAAAAAGTAGAAGCCAAAGGAGAAAAAATAGAATGACTATAGCTAGGGCTTGGAGTTGTTATGGTTATGCCACAATTATTACACAATTTTTTTTAACTTATAAAGTAAATATAGTGTGTGTGTGTGTGTGTGTGTGTGTGTGTGTGTGTGTGTGTGTGTGTGTGTTTAAAATAGAAAATGGTAAAACATGGAAAGGTATAAAATGAGAAGTGGAAATGTCCTATAATTTCTCTAGCAAGAAGTAACTATTAACATTTTGATACCATTCTAGCAATTTTGCTCTATATTAATATAAACCTAATTTTTATGTACAAATTTGGACTCACATTTTACATATTGCTTTGTTCACACTGCAGTATATCTGACATTGAACATTTTTTGAGAAATGATTCTCAGTGTCTGCACAATGATTGTATGGGTAATCATACAACATGCATGTTGTCTTCCAGATTTTGCTATTATAAATGGTGCTGCCCTCCACATAAGTGTGTATAAATCTTAGTGTGAATCTTTAATAATTTCTTATAAAAAATTTCTAGGAGACTGTGGAAATTTTGATTGGGTCAAAGTTTACAACTAATTTTAAGGCTCTGAGGTCCAACTGCATGAAAATTAGGGATTATAATGGTACCTTCCTCACAGTTTTGCTGTAAGGATTTCATCTGATACTAAGCAAGGTCCTAAGCACACTATTTGTGGTATCCAAAGAATTTTGGCAATTATTATGATCATTACATTTCCAAATTGCCCTTTGGAAATATTGTGTCACTTTAAATTCTTATTATTTCTTTTGCAGAATACATTTTAAAAAATCTTAATGCAATATTTAAAAAATTTTAATATAGTAAAGATGCCAATCCTTTGTCAAAAGTTATATATATTATTTCAGTTTTTTATTTGCATTTCAAATATTTTAGACTTTATATTTTCATGAGTCAAATCTGCCTGTTTTTACAAAGTCAAAGGTAGTTGAATGCTTGGTTGCAGGTGCTTCAGAATCCCACAGTGCACGATGAGGCTGGCATTCCTTTGTGAAAACTAAGGGCCCCAAACTACTGTGCATCAAGACCTGTGAGCATGTGAGGATTTTTCTCAAGAAATATTTATGCATGTGTTTCAGAATTTTAGTGAAGGCCTGCTTAAATCTCCAGTTTTACCCCTAAATCGGGGCTGAAGTGATTGTGATCTGAAAATTTTTCAAAGAATTTGTGAGCAATTTCTCTCCTTCACTAAAAATTAGAATTCCCAATTTTAAAGATTGTTTGCATGACATGCCCTTTTGGTATAAGTTCGCAGAAGAATTCACAGCAAAATGTATCCTCAGGGACCTATTGCATATGAACAAACTAAAACTTGGATAATTATGCCAAAATATTGATATTAATTGTAGAATGCTTGGCAATAAGTGTTTTATGACAATAGTTTCAGAGGGAGATCAGTTTTTCTTTTAATGTCATTCCCCGTTTATGACAGTTGCAGTCATGTATTGCTTAACAACAGGATTACATTCTGTGAAATGTGTCATTAGGTGATTTTGTCGTGCAAACATTGCAGAGTGCAGTAACACAAACCTAGATGGTCTAGCCCACTACACACCTAGGCTGTGGGGTATGGCCTCCTGCCCCTGGGTTACAAACCTGCAAAGCATATTTCTGTACTGACCACTGTAGGCAATTGTAACACAATGGTAAGGGTTTGTGTATCTAAGGATAAGAAAGTACAGGAAAAATAAGGTATGAGATAAAAAATGGTTCACCTGTAGGGCACTTACCATGAACGGAGCCTGCGGGATGGGAGTTGCTCAGGTCAGTGAGTGAGTGGTCAGGGAACGTAGGACACGCTGTGCACTACCACGGACTGCAACACTGCACTTAGGTGACACTTAATATATAAAACGATATTTTTCTTTCTTCAATAATAAATTAACCATTGCTCACGATAACTGTTTTACTTATAACATTTAATTTTTAAAACCTTTTTGACTCTTTTATAACATTTAGCTTAAAACACACTTTGTACAGCTGTACAAAATATTTTTTCTTATATCTTCATAAGCTTTTTTTCTATTTAAAAAAATTTAATTTATTTTTTACTCCTTAAACATGGTTTTCTCTTAAAACTAAGGCACAGAGTAGCCTAGGCCTGCACAAGGTTTTCAGCATCACTATGTCCCACCTGCACTTTTTGTCCCATGGGAAGGTCTTCTGGGATTATAACACACATGGAGCTGTCATCTCCTGTGATGACGATGACTTCTTCTGGAACACCTCCTGAAGGACCTGCCTGAGGCTCTTCTTGAGAAGGTGTCCATGGTGGTTTGCTTTTTATTTCTTCATAGATTTGCTTATAAGTAGGTAATACACCATGGATATTCCTCTCTATTAAGGAAAACATTTCAGTGTTAGGTCCATGTTTTCAAACTTTTTAAGTTGCTTATTGAGGTCTGCAAAAGCTTCTGCTAATCCCTTCACTATGAATTTTCTTGAGGGATTTTCTTCTTTCTCTTCCACAGTTTCCTTTTATCGTGCCTCTTCTTCAGCTATGTTCTCCTGTTGCAGTTCTGACAGCTCCTCATTTGTCAGTTCCTCAGGAGCCACCTCTAGGAGCTCCTCAGTGTCATCTCACCCACGCCCAGGCTGAAGCTGTTTGCCATTTTAACTGCAGCCTCGTTGCTTTTAAGTCATGAACAAACTTCTTGCGTTTCTTCTTCCAAATGCCATTCATACACTGCTTAGTGACATGACCCGAACCCAAACAAGGTTCCCGATGCAGTCACAGACGTGATCCTTTCAGGACTGCATCAGTGACTCCTAGGTGTCCTCCTCAGTTGTAGCAATAACCTGAGCTAGAGTCCTTCTCAGGCCATAGGCCTTTAAAGCTACGGTAACTCTTTGATCTATTGATTGAATCAAAGAAGTGGTGTTTGGAGGGAGAAATATCAATTTGATATTGGGGTGAAGATCACCTATAACAGGAGGATGTCCGGGAGCATTATCAACAATAAGCATAATCTTGGAAGATATGTTATTCTCCAAACAGTACTTTTCCATTTTGTTGGTATAGCAATTCAGGAGGGCCTCTGGAGAGAGGAGCCGGGGCATCCATACCTTCTGTAGAACAGGGGTGGTGTGTGCTCACTGATGTGCTTGAAGGACCTGAGGAGCTCACTGTGCTGGATCACAAAAGGTGTCAATGTATAGCCTGTAATGCTGCCCCCAAGCAAGACTGCTATCCTGTCCTTAAAAGCCTTGAAAACTGGCATTGACTTGGCCTCCTTAGGGTGAAAGTCCTTCCACGCATCTCTTTCTAGAATAGGGAGGTTTCATCCACGTTGAATATTTGTGTGGGTTAGTAATTTTCCTCCACAATCAGCTTTTCTAGTGTTTCCAAAATTTCTTCAGCTGCCTTCACATCAACGCTCATAGACTCACCACTCACTTTCACATTAGGTAATGAATAATGATTCTTGGATTGTTTAAAGCACCCAGAGCTTGCAGTAAATTCAACATTGTAGTCAGGTCCAGCCATTTCACATCACAAACAAACTTTTCCCTTTGGCTGTGATTGTGATGGTGCTGAGAGATATATGCTTCTGTGTCTTGTCTTCAGTCCAAGTCAGTAGAAGTTTCTCCATGTCTGATGCAGATCCTTCTCGAATTTTCATTAGCCTCATTGCCTTCAGTGAAGCAGGTCTTTTTATAGCCTCTGTCATTTTGTTCTTCAAGCTTGCAGTTATGGTGGAATGGGGCACGCTTACCTGGCAAGCAGTAACCATCACTAATTTTTCCCCTTCGTAGTTCTTAATCACGTTTAATTTTGTTTTCAGTCATAGATGTTGCAATCCTTCCAGAAATGTCTCACTGTGTCACTCCATGTGGCCTCTTACTGGCAATGTTAGCAGTGGATTTTGTATGCTTAGGGGCCATGATGAACAAAACTTTACAAGATTAAATTAAGCACAAGAGAAAATGATGTAATCAAGAGACAGAGTAAACTGGAGATGCATGAGGCTGCTGTGGGTGTAACATGGGACATTGTTCTGCAGCAAACTTTTTTTTTTTGCAAGCAGAAAGGGTTCACTCTAAAATAATGATTAAAAATGTAATATAGTAAATATGTAAATCATTAACGTTGTTTATTGTCATCATCGGGTATTATGCACTGTACTTAATCGTATGTGCTATAGTTTTATAAGGCCTGAAGCATGACAGGTCTGTTTACACTGGCATCGCCACAAATGTTAGTAATGCATTTATGACATTACAACAGCTGTGACGTCACTAGGTGATAGGAATTTTTTAGTTTATTATAATCTTATCAGATCACCCTTGTATTTGTGGTTCATGGTTGACCAAAACGTCTTTACGTGGTGTATGACTGTACATCCTACTGTCAGAATCTTAGAGAATATTTATTTTAGTCCCTGTAGTATAAACCAAGTATCTAAGTCATAGAAAAGTTATTAAGAAATATGTGCCTCTCCAAATTATGTCTGATCTGTCTGGAAAATTTGTGATCTGCTCTGACTTTGGCAGTGGTGTTAAATATCAGGTTTTATATGAACATCAATAACTAAAAACCTTTATTGATCTCATACAGAATATACCACAAATGACCCAAGACTGAGGAGAAGTCATTAAAACTTTCAAATTCTCTTAAATAATTTTGGAACAGCTGTGACTCCTGATCACAATATATGTAATACAGTTAAAAGAGGAGCAGCAGGCATGAATTCTTCTTCTGCTTGTAAATGTTGATCTCTGAACCTAAATATAGTTTGAAAATGCTAAGAAAGAAACTGATGTAAAGTTTGCACATGGTGCTCGATAAACTAGCAGATTCATAATTTTGGGACCATGAGGCCTGTCACACAGACATGTTTTCCTCTGAACTCAGATTCCATTTGTGGTTAGTTCCAGTCTGTTCAAGGTTGAATTTTTCTCGACTTGACTAGAGTGCAAGCTTCCTGAGAACAGTTAGCACACTCCGTACTTCTGTGTTGTCCTGGACATCTCTAACAGTCTGGGGCACCTGCCACGTGGTTAATAAAGCTACCAAGTGTGTGTGTGTGTGTGTGTGTGTGTGTGTTTTGCAAATGTTTGCTGTCATTTTAAGTGGAAGGGTAGACACATGAACCTGGATTTAGATTCCACAGTGACATCTTCATGAATGCACAAAGGCAGTGCCTGGAGTGGGGCCCGTGAGCCCATTCTCCTGGATTGACATCGGCCCACCCTGGGGAGAAATTGGATACTTTTCTGTTGACATTTGGACTGGTCTGTATTTTAGGCTGCTTATTGGAAAGAATGAAAGGAGTAGTTTCTTAAAATTATCAAAATCTAACATTTAGCCTTAATCAGGCTTGTGCTCTGTTGTCTTGGAATTTACTCATTTCCCTTTGTAGACAAACATTTTGATCAATATAAAAATCTGAAATTATTTATATTTTAAGAAAATTTATTTCTTTTTCCAAATTGGAACTTGAAAACCACACAATTTATTTAAAAAGTAGAATTTACTATAGATTAAATGGATCTCTCTTCTGGTTGATCAAAAGAAGGAAATTGTCGTGCTGGTATAGCAGGAAGATTGGAAATCTGAATTCTACTGTGAGGTTTTCTAGAAGCTGCTGTAGAGAGCCGAAGGCCTTGTAAGTGTGTGTGTGTGCTGAGTGGAAGTGAAGCCGCGGAACCCGTGGGACCGCGCTCGGGATTCCCCTCCAGTGTGAACCCGTGGGACCGCGCTCCGTGTTCCCTTCCAGTGTGAACACATGGGACCGCGCTCCGTGTTCCCTTCCAGTGTGAACCCGTGGGACCGCGCTCCGTGTTCCCTTCCAGTGTGAACACGTGGGACCGCGCTCAGGGTTCCCCTCCAGTGTGAACCCGTGGGACCGCGCTCCGGGTTCCCCTCCAGTGTGAACCCGTGGGACCGCGCTCCGGGTTCCCCTCCAGTGTGAACCCGTGGGACCGCGCTCCGGATTCTCCTCCAGTGTGAACCCGCGGGACCGTGCTCCAAGTTCCCCTCAACTGTTACCATTTGAGTCTAGGACTCCTGTCTTTAATTTTAATGAATTTATAGACAGTACATGAAATTACATTTTTGAATTTATTATTATTAAGCCCTTTAGCTGGCTCAGATCACTTAAATCCTTGGAGATGTTTCTTTTAAAATGGAGACGTCGTATGGCCACTCTGTCTCATAGGGCCCTTGTCATCAGTGAAGGTCACATGTACAGAGCTTAAAAGATGACAGAGGTCTAACTAGCAGTGTTTCTGTTACCATTACCATTTTTGCACTTAGAACACACACTCATTTAAAGCTGTCACCCCACACTTTGGGTCAGGTAAAATGAAATCTTCATATTCTGCTCACAGTCATCTGACTTCTGGTGGACTGTGTTTGGAAGTTATACAAGCTAGAAAGCTTCAGTGTGTCCCTTGTCAGCATAACCCTGAGCAAGTCTGTTTCCCAGCCACCTAGTGCATATTTCTAAGCAGACTGCTGCACTGCTATCAGCTGGAGTTGCCGACAATCATGGGAGCTTCCAGCCCCGTTAGTTATGTGTTCAAAACTGCAGCAGCTGGCACCTTAACAACTACTAATTATGCCCAGATCCTAATCTAAATTTTCCAGTTTATTATGATTTCTTCATTATGTCCTGTCTGAATAAGCAGCTTATCTCCCAATATCTCTGCTTGCCTAACAGATGTTCTCTCTAAACAGATGTTGGCACTTCCTAGGAAGGAGTCATCCCTGTCTGAAGAGAAGAAATTATAATTTACTTAATCATGTGGAAGGCTTTAGAGGGAAGTATCACTTCCTTCTGTCCAAACCCACCTCCTCGACACTCAGTCCCAATGAAAGTCAAAAGAAACAAAAAATTAGAGGTAGCTCTGAATTTCTTCCTTCCTTTTGCTTTTTTCTTCCTCTCCCTCTTCATCCCCCTCCAGCTCTTCTTTTTAAAACATTTTTCTTGTTTGAACTAATAGAAAAATCCAATCCATAATTAAAAATATAATTTAAAAGTTCCAAAATATTCTCTTCAAGTGTATGCAGTCAATGATAAAGTAACCATCGATAACATAAAATAATGCAAAATTCGGTGAGTATAAAGCTTTCTTTACACCTCCATAATTTGTGTAGGGTGAGAAATTTACAACAGATATAGAAAACTAAGAAATTTTCTATGAATCCTTAGACTTTTGCAACCTATGCATGCTTTATGTTTTATGTCATAGGAGGAAACAAATATCACCTTAAAGAACTATCTAAAGTAACCTCCTCATCACAGATAGAAACAACTAAAGTTCTGATGAATTCAGTGACTTAATGATACAAACTAGTTGTTGGCAGATCTATATGGAGAGCACACTTACGTTTCCCAACTGTTTAAAATTTTGACTTAGAAATTGGTGAATGAAAAGAATTATTCATTTAATATATTGTCATTTCCCCAGTTCCCAGAAGGTGTCCACCACATGGTATATGTTCATTAAATATTTGTTTTTAAACAAATATGTTTTTGTTTTACTAACAGCTTTTTCACTGAGGGGTACTATTGAATAGAAGTTATTGGTGAAAGTTCAGGTCCTATAACTGTCTGGGTTCAAATTCTGGCTCCTCTGCTCAATAGCTATGCGATCTTGGGCAAATGGCCTAAATTTCTGTGCCTCTATGTCTTAAATTTTTGTAAAATTAGGATAATGCTAAGATTTGTCTCAGATTTGTATGAAGAGTAAATTAAAATACTTGAGATAATACTTGGCTAACACATAATAAACACTAAAATGTAAGCTATTATTCTTTCATTATCAACCAGTAAAACACATTTTGTAGGAACGAACGTGTAACTTTGCTTTAGTGAATATATTATATAAAAATCTAAGCATAAACATACAATGGAGGTTATGAGGATGAGATGGAGTGGGAATAAATTGCTTGTGTGTGTGTGTGTGTGTGTGTGTGTGTGTGTGTGTGTGTGTGTGTTTACAAGTTAATCTTTATTGGAAAAACCGTTACATTTAAGTTTTATTTGGAGAGCGTTTTTGGTGTGTCTTTTTTAGTGCATTTTTATACTCTTAGTAACATAATCAAACATGTCGAATGGACTTAGGGAACTTTGCTGAATATTTCTGAGCAGAAGTCTTTAAGAGCTAGTATGAAATTCACCCCTTTCTCTTGCCCCACCACTGTGAAAAATATACATGACACCTTTTTGTAATATATATGCATGCTAGGGTAAATGGAATGTAGAGTACAAGAAATAGGAGGGAAAGTAGTGGTCAAGATTATGGTGACATTCAGTGCCAAGAAAACACGTTTTCTCAAAAGCAGTAGAGGAACTTCAGAAGGTTGCAAGCAGGAAAACAAAGTGACTAGAGCTGAGCTGTAGAATGACAAATAGATGGAATAGATGGAAAGGGAGGAAGTGCTAATTTTGCAAAGAATGTTTAGGAAGCTGTTCCAGAAGTCTGTTGAGGTGAGGAAGGTTATCTATGCTTGCAGGAAAAAGCAAATATGAGACCCTGGCAAAGAGAAGAAACAGGAGTTGGTACTTGAGTCAGTGTAGAGAGCAGAGAAGAGGGAGAGCCTTTCAGGGAGGGCTCATGGGTAGTGCCGTGTGCAGCTCTTCTTTGGGCGGCACCATTTGGAAAATATGCACGTTTCTTTATCAATATAAAGAGAACGACCATGGGCCAGTCACCTTGTCAGAATTTTTGTTTCGCTGAGATGTGAAATGAGATTCATACTTCCTCCGTGGCGTGATGTGACAGGAAAGAGAGGGATGGAGAGAGACTTTCCTAAATTCCAAGACTCCTGATTTACTAGATAAAGACGGTGTTCTGCGGAGTCCTCCCTTTCTCCCGGCACCAGAAATGCTCCGTGAGCAGTCACGAGATGGCGATCCCGGCATGTTTCTCACTTTGAATCTAGGACCTTGCAAGGCTGAGTCTCATTTTTCTTACTTTTCTGATTGGAGCTACAGGGTATGTTTTTCAAAGTTTTCATTGGTTTGGGAACGTAGGAGACAAAGTAGGAACATAATTGTGTTTATTCTCAGCTGTGAATGAAAATTTGGTGCTTTTTCAACTTCGCTTTCTTATGTAAGAGAGAAACATACTTTCAGCAGTTCAGGTGTGCTCTTCCTTCTCTGTCCTGTCCAGAGTCTGCAGAGCTTAAAGCTGGACCGCCTGCGAGGGTGACTGCGACCCATGCTCAGTTGTCTGGGCGTCAGTTTTGTTGCCTGGTGCACAGAATTTCCTCCCTTGATTTTGGAATAAAAGAGCACAGCTCGCTCTTTTATCCATTTTCCCTTTTAGCGCGCTGTGCTTTGAGATGTATTCATGCACAATGAAAGTGTTTTCACATATCTGGTAGCATCTTCCTGTTAGCCTGGGAATGTGCACATCCGAGGAAAGCACCATCGCAGTAAGCGCTGTGACTGCCAGCTCTGTCAGCGTCCTGTGTCCTGAGGACCGGTCTCAGCGACACCAGTACTCTGCTTAGATTTGGCTATGGGAAGCCATGTCTGTATTTTACATTTTTAAAAATGAAGTCCTATAGAGCATAATGGACAGTAAAAATGGTTAGTCAATAATCTAAACATACCTCTGAGTTACATAAGAATACTTGGACACCAGAGTCTAAGGCAGTTGTAAAGCTAGATTTAGTTATTTCTCTTCACTGTCGAATGCATAAGGAATGACATTGGGAGGATCTTATCTAGGAATCAGTAATTTCAAATGACCGGGAGAATATTTCTCAGAACCAGAGTTAGCCTGCTCCCTTGCATTTGCTTATAGAGCTTAGTGAATGATAATAATAAAAAAATATACAATGAAAGTAGTATCTTCTTCTGAGTATTAAAATCTGTTGTTAATCTAATGTGTTTTAAAAATTGAGAAGACCGTAGCTGTCTGCTGTGTCTGCCAAGTGGTGTCCAGACACCGCGGTGAACTTAGCCAATTTGCAGAAAAACTCACCTGTGGGCCAGGTTTTTTTCCCCACAAACTTCTGTTTCTCTTATTACTTTTGATCTCTCTCAGGTTTCCCCATGTACCTCTTGCGTCGTTTTTTCATTTAGACTAATTCTTGAGTCTTACCTTTTTTTTTCTGATGAAATTGTGGCGATTTTACCTCTCAGTATATGAAACTATTTTGGGAAATGAACTGTAGATGTTATTTATACATATTGTACTTGATCTGTTTATTTTACATTTTTGGTGTTGATTCCAATTTGATTTTTATATCTTTGGGTGAATTTGGGACATTTAGTTACCAATTTGAGTAATTTTTTCTGAAACTCCTAAGCACCGAATGTCTTGCTACCTAGGAAAGGTACAGCAGTAGCAAGAGTCTTTATTAATAAGCAGCTTAATGCTAAAAATGACCTATTTACTAGATTATGAATTCAGGAAAGTGGAATGGAAACCGATATATGAATTTGGCATTTATATCTATCTGTCTGTCTGTCTGTCTGTCTATCTATTTTATTGGAGACTGAAAAAAAGAAAGTTGTTTCCTAGAAATTGTTGTGGTCATTCAACTTCAGTTATTAGACTCTGTAAAGTACAAGTGATATCGAGTGTAAGCTCTTATAGAGCCAGACACCATGCTATCGGGTTCCAACTGTCTATGTATATATAGGATGAAGTATGAGCTTCAAAGGAAGCTTTCATGTGAGGAGGCAATTTGAATGAACAAAAAAAAGGTGGACTAGAGAAAGCTAGATTTAAAACAAACAGTGATATACCAGTATTTCATCTTTCATGAGGGTCATTAAGAGATGTTTAAAAATTCAAAATTTGAATTTCTGGACACCTGAATATTAAATTCTATTTACTGATAGAGAGTCCTAGTCAATGACTAAATGCTTCTAAAGCCTGATATTGCTCTAGAAGTTCTGCTAGACAATAGGAACGATCTCGGAAGGACAGAACTCACACGGTTGCTTAATTTATATGAAGGAGTAACTTAGGTACTAAGGAGTCTGGTTCACGTTTTTCTGTCTTGTTCCTGTGTTGTATATCAGCATAGTGGGTGTAGTTCACCACTCAGTTAGACACAGTCCCTCCCCTGTAAGTTTAACACCAAAAAAAAAATAGGTTTCCAATCAGAGTGATGTTGTTCATTCACAAAAGGAAAGCAATTTCAAGTAGGAGCATGTGTCTGTACAAACTCATACTGCCGATATATACAAAAAAGAGGCTTAGTTCTCACATGGTTTTTATTGCCACAAAGGGATACACATGAGGAAATTAAGAAATAAAAGACTTGATTAAAGATTCAGTATATGATCATTTTTTTTAAAAGTGCCCATGAAAGAACAGTGTGACATTTTCCCCTGGCTTTACTATTCTGTTGGGTAGCAACATGCTTCCTCTTTAGCAAGCAAGCTTGATGCTATTAGTGCCACAAGGCTCTTCCCATGTGGTATAGATCTGTCTCCTCCCTCTGAAAGACATTCTCTTGCATTCCAAACTCCTTCCTATATTTCCTCTGAAGAAATCATTTCTAATTTGGAAACCTCTGTAGATGGAATCCATATATCGTTTTACTGTTTGGTGGGGACAGAGCTCTCATTTTTGGATACTGGATAATAATAGATTTTGTGGGTATGACAGCAATATGGCCAGATTCTCTGTGGAAAGAATTGCTTTCATGCTGTTATTTGAAAGAAGAATAACAGCCTTTGTTATTGAAGAAATTGCTTCTTTTCATCAAAAATCCTGATGTATCTAATTGACTCTGAGGGTATTCCCTTTCTGTCCATGCTGAGATTCTGCCTCCAGCACAGATGCTGCAACCACAGATGTCCACTACACAGACCAGGAGCATTATTTTTTTAATAGTTTCTTACTTTCTAGCATCAAAACTGAAGATATAATCACAAATAATAAAAACTCTTCTTGTATAATAGTTTAAAAATGGAGAGGCATTTCTGGCTAAGGTGATTTTCTACATCTTGAGCATTTTTACAGGGCATGAGAAGCAGATTGTCATTGATTATTCATAATATGTTCTTAGAGAAGAGTTTAATAAGCACAGTGTTCTAGAAAACACAGCTTTGGAAGAGTCACATTGCCTGGGCACATGTTATATATTAAGGAGAATTAGTGTGATTGGAGATAATTTCTGCTGTGGTGTTGCTGCTGCTTATTAGTGAAGGAGCTGGAGGGTATGTGAACTAAATGTTCCTTAGTTCACAGAGCGGTGCATGATACATTTTCTTGGCTCTCCCCACAAAGTAATAAATCGATTAAATGAGCTGAAAAATCCAAAAGAAGTTTGAGAGGGCAAGTACTCGTTGGGTGCTATTCTTGACCGAATGGCTACTTGGCTGTGTTATCTGAAGAAAATCACATAATCTCTAATTGCTTTAGTTACATCATAGGTCAAGTACAACTCAGTCTGTATCTACATGGCACCGTTACAACCATTTAAAATCAAAGCACTGTTTCTTAAAATCAGTTCAATGGTTTTATTTTTCTCATTAGTTGACAGGTTTGTTTGGATGTTCTATAGACAAAACCTCATTTATCAGAAGTAAAACCCTATCCATTTAAACTCTACTGATTCGTAATTTGTGTTATTTTGACTTGGGTGGATCTGAAGTTCATCTTAGTACAATCTGTTAGAGACAATTAATAAAATTAGTATGCTAATAGTATAAATTAAACAAGACTGTAGAGAAGATTGGATCAAGATGGAGAAATGAATACCTCAAATCCCTAAATTAAACAGAAAAAACTGTGATAAAATGTTAAGTCCATAATAACACTGCAAAATGAAATGAGTGTAATAAAACACGAAATCAGTTGACTGAGGAAACTATAGCCTAAAAAGTATACAATAGAATAGTTCAAAATATATGGGGAGATCTATAGGGGACCTTTACATTAAAGGACTTTGGACCCAAGGGACAGAGGAATACCTGAGGCAAAGTCAAAGCAGTTAATTGAGTGTCAAAGCCACTGATTTTTTTCCGCTGGAATAGTGAGTGTAAGGATTTGGGTCAAAGAGGAGGGCTGGCCCTTGATGTCTTATGTCGCCCAGGGAGGGTAGAAAGCCTTTACTCCTACAAAGTGATTTGCTAGTACTTCCTTGTTGGGTAAATGGTCCTATCGTTTTCCCGTGGTGACAAGATACAAACCACAGCAAGTAGAAACAGTATTTGTAATACAATAAAACAGAAAAATACAATCATAAGCATAAAACTGAGAATAATCATGCATAAGTAGCAATGAACTGAATAAACATAACTCCTAAAACAGAGACCTTCAGAGATTATAAGGGAAATATTTTTAAATCTGCAATTCTCTATCTTCCTAAACCAGCTTAAATTTATGGGGATAAGGATTTGAATTTTTTTTTCAGATTTTCAAAGGTTCAGAATGTTTACTAATCACACAAACATTCCAAAAGCAGTACTAAAAGTTATTTGAGCAAAGTGAAAGAAAAGCACAAATACAAGAGGTAGATGAGGAGTACAAGAAATAATGATAGGTATTAAATAATAAATTACTTAAATAATGTTAGACTTGTAGTTGTAATTACTTAAAAAAATTTATTTAGTACATACTCTTCTCCAGGTAGTGTTTTATAAGTATTCATTAATAGAATGTTTAAGCATTCATTTTAGAAATGTAAAAAGAAACATTGGAAAACTAAAATATATACATCTCCCAAAGCACCAAAGGAAAAGAATAAAATTAGAAGATTTAATTGATCCAATGACAGCAAGAAAGGAAGAGAAACAACCAGAGACATGGTTTATTAAAAAAATAAAGCAAAATGAAAGGAATAAGTCCAAACACATTTAACTGTGTAGTCACAATCCTCTTAAAATTATAATCATATTAAAAATTCTCCCACTTAAGGGAGGATTCAGATTAGGTTAAATAAAGAGATCAGGCTGTCTGATATTATCTGACTCAAACCTCATAAACGTGCCTTCAGCCTCTCAGCTGTTTCCTTCCCTCTGAATACACTGCTCACCTCTGTAGAAATCACTGCTCACATTTCATTGCCATAGGAAGTCACACTGCCACTCCTGAGGTCAGCAGAGTGAGTGTACAGTCTCCCCATAGGGAAGATCAGACACAACAGGTTAGTGACAAGTTTAAATTAAAAACAAACTGTATTGCTATGCTAAATGCAGTCTATGTCACCTCTGCAAAAATTTTGTCAATATAAAAATATGTTGGTTATTATCATAACTGAAAAATAAAAAAAATATTTTTTTATTAAAAAAAAATTATTATGGTGACATTGGTTAACAAAATCCAGTGAATTTCAGGTGTGCAATTTAGCAGTAAGGCGTGTGTGTGTATTGCATTGTGTGTTCACCGCCCACGGTTAGATTTCTTTCTTTCACCACATAGTTGACCCCTTTTACTGCGTCTACCTTCCCCTACCTCCTCCTCCCTACCTCTGGTAACCACTAGTCTGTTGTCCACATTCGTGAGTCCCTGTTTGTTTGTCCTGTTTGTTGCTTTTAGGTTTACATCCTACATATCAGGGATAGCATGTGGTTTTCAACATGTTTCTGTCTGGCTTATTTCGCTTAGCATGATTATCTCAAGGTCCAGCCGCGTTGTTGAAAATGGCAATATTTCATCTTGAAAAAAATTCTTATGTGATGCAACATCAACTTTCGAAGTCCTTCATATGATCGCAACATATATTGTGGCACGTTCTGCATTATGTCAACTATTTGGGAATTGAAAGTAAAACCCTCAGTTAGCCATTTGGCCTTTAAAAACTTTGTTCATTCTCAAGAGCTATCAGTTGCTTGTTTTTTTTGTTTGTTTTTGTTTGTTTGTTTGTTTTTGTGGTAGATTACTACTTTTTGAGTATTCAAATTCAGACTGCTTTTTCCCTAAGCTACTTGAACTCTGAATCTGTTTTAACAATAAAATGAGAATAATATTTATACTCTGAATATCCGTGAGGATTAAAAAAGCATTAATTACAATATATGTGTATTGGGCAGTGCTGCTGCTATTTTTCTTGCTGCTGTTGTTCCTGTCCAGACACTGTCTTGGTTAATCAGCCCTTTGTAGATTAATATTTCGTTGTTCTACGTATGCTGCTTTGTGTATTCTGTATGTGCCGTTGAAATAGATGACAGTATGTGAGTCTTCTTTCAGAAAGTAATGCCCAAGGCACGAGTGGTGGCCACCAAAGTTTCGAACTGGCAATACATTTATTATTGGGGGAAAAAGATTTAAAATATTTCTCAGTAAGCATAATTCTTAATGAGACAAGATATGGAAACTACATAATCATTATTGATAAGAACTAGAGGAATTTGAATTTACATTTTTAAAAATCTATAGAACAGACACTTGAAATCTATTTGTTCCAGTCAAATGATGCAGCTGCAGCTGTCTGGCACAATTGCAAGGAGCGCACTCGGGCGTGTCCCTTACCAGGCAGCACACATTTGTAAAACTTTGTCACATTCCTTAACTATGTTGTTTCTTGTCTCGTTTTCTATTATTTGAGCTCTAGGCAAGATATACTTTGGAACTCAAAATCCAGAATATTTTCGCTCAAAATAACCCTTAAAGCCCAGAATGCTGAAATTATTTCCTTTGAATGCAGAGGGAGATTCATATGGACAATGCAATGTGAAAAAAAAAAAAAAAAAAAAAAAAAACAAAAACAAAAGAAAACAAAACATCTATTTAGTTTTAGGAAGGCAGAAGTGCTGCCCAAGATTTACGAAGCTTTGCTCCTTTGAATGAAATCTGATAAGAGTTGGTCACTTCTGGAAAGGCTCCTTATGAGATCAGCCTTTCATGTACAACTCAGCATTGTGCTAGGAACCGTGGTCTGTACAGAAGCATGAGACTTCATGAGCTCCATCTTTATGTAGCTTCCAGGAGAGATGAAAAGTTAAAGCAATAACTTTATGCAAAGCTATGATATAATACTGTGTCAAATCAGGCAAATGTGCTATAAAAATTCAAAGAAGAGTACAGTGAAGGAATGTAAGAAGCAAAATGTCGATTTAGCCTTGAATGAGCCATCACATTCCAGATTACGGGAAGATCTTGGGCAGTGAACAGGGAGGTGAGGAGGAGCTTGCTTTGTGAAGAAGTGAGCAAATCAGGGTCACTAGAACAGAGAGGACTGTGAACCTGGAGAAATTCGTTGGGATAGTATGTCTTGAGAGTCACTTGCGGTTTCAGAATGAATTTGGAGAAACTTCAGCAGGAGAGAGGATGGAGTGAAAAGTACAGTGGTTTCGAAGGCAGGAAACCTAGGATCAAATGTTTGTTCTGCTTTCAAGTAACTTAATAAGAAGAATACAGGATCTACTCATAGATGTCAAGACTAGGGACAAAGACATATTAAAATAATATGTACTCTGATAAACATATATTTGAAATTACGATGAAGCCTGAGGAAAAAAACAAGGCGACTCTAGGCACAGTGAGCAGAAGAGGGCAGTTTGCTGAAGTGTCTCGAAAGGAGAACGAGGACACAGCAAAGTATCATAATCTCTTCTGGCTCAATCTTTTCTATTTCTCTGTTTTCTTGGAATAATGTCATATTTCTAAAATATGCCAAAAATTAAAATAAACATGCTGGTGCAAATAAAGAAGTAGACTTCCAAGGCAGAATTAGAAGTCACAGTAAATATCACATTTATAAAATAGAGATTTATTATCTTGAAGCATATTCTGCCTTATTCACATGTGTTACGAGGCAGTGGCGGGCTGGATTGTCCTATCACAAGTGCTCCAGCCTTGGTGGACACATACCAGACACATATGACTTTTGAATCATGGAGAAATCTGAGAGGCCCATGAGGTCATTTTGAGCATTCTGCTGCCAGGATTGCATTATTACTTTACCAAAGAGCTTCAAGGTCATGGCCCAGTTGAGATTTAAACAGTTCATGCAAAACAGCTCTTCCCTTCTATTAGGCTCATGCTTCATCCTCATCGAGGTCCGTGAAATCTTTTTTTTTTTCCTATTCCTTATGTAAAATTTAATCTCATCCTTTTATATTCTGGCATTTGTGAAGTTTAGGCAAAAACAAGCTATTTATATTTTCAGCAAAGCATATGTCGACATAAGAATGTCTAAATTTATAGAAAAATTTTATAAGAATTTATTTGAGCCAAAATTTTTAAGACATGCTTGGAAGCAAGATCTCAATGGATTGAAAAAATGCTCCAGAGAATGAGTTTTGCAGCTCATTGTGTACATTTATATCAAAGGGGAAATCATAAGGAAAGTTACGTGGAATCCATTGGTGGTAGATTAAGGAGGCAGGAGATAGCAAAGTGGTGAAATCTCTAGGATTGGATAAAAAAGATGGAGAAATGCTAATCTCTTTTACATTGGTAGGTACAGGATGGTTAACATTTAACATTTACGGCACATAGAGATGGCATGTAGGCAATAAGATAACAATGAGATATTCTTTGCTCTTATGCTCTCATGGTCTCTTGGTGCCTGCAGACCTCCAGGGGGTCTAGAAAAGAAAATCACTCTTACGTTTCAAAGGTATGTTATCCTAGATGCATAAGAACAATGGGTGGGGCTCACTTAAGGTAAAGATTGACCTTCGCTAAGGAAGCTATATCCTAGGCTATGACTACACACCCTGACCTGCCTAATTAGGAACTCATGATCAGACCATTCTCTGTGGTTACTTTTGATCTCTGAGCTTGTTGGGCCTGCCATGTGGACCCCTGAGCTCCTCAGGTTTATTATATATTCCCATTTCTATTTATACAAGTCAGGGGGTAGACCTTAGAAATGTTCCATTTGCTAGGTGGTCATAGAATCATGTCCACGGGATCTGTATATTACACTAGGTAGCCCTTCAGGGCCGGTCAGAAGCCTCTGCATCCTGCTGTCCGCTTGTGCACCCAGAACATGGCTCCCCAGTCACATTTCTCCTTCTGCAAGTGCTTCTCCTGGACTACTCTTTGGAAAGCTCTTCTATCATGAGTAGCCACAATAAAGCTATTTAAGAGTAGGGCCCACTTCTCTCTTTTTATTTAAGTGTACAACACCTCACACTTCAAGAATCTATAGTTTCATCCTGTCTAACTTGATTTGCTTGGACAGTTTTTATATTAGATTCAAAAGAGATGTGTCTCTTGGAATAAAAATTCACCACTACCATGTGCACTAAAAAGAACATTGGTGTGATGTTTATTGGTCTGCAAATTTGCCAGAATGTAGAGAATGAGATGCCGCTTTCATACTGAACATCACTTTCATCCTTTATGGGAAAGAAAATGCCAGGTCTTCTCACCAGTACCTATAACAACAGGGAGTTCTACATTTAGTTTTGATTAACTGTGTAAGACTATATGTCGATGTAGTTGTCTTTTATGTGAAATATTTCCTTATGAAAACAATGTAGACATCCTGTTCTTGAGTAAACCTGAACCTTATCTTTTGGCCAATCTTGGACTCTGAAAATATTCTCTGCAGTGAACTGTTTTGAAGTTAAGCGTTTAAAAATGATATAGAAACTAAAGCCTTGACATTAGACCTTTCTTTTTTCTTTTAAAACTAGGAACCCTTAGCTGTGCTTAGGTATCTGGTTCTGTGGTATTTTGAGATGTTAGTCTACAAGTTTTCTTCTGCTCGTTCCACTTTCGCCCCATTACCTCCTCTTTCCAGTGGAGAGTAAATACTTGTATAATGTCTAACCCCAGGGAGCCCTGGGACAGGACAAACAGTGGAAATGATTTGTAAGTCTTAAGGGCTTAATGGATGGCAATTACTAGCTATAAAATAACTATCTTAAAGAATCGTGAGATAGGAAGGACTTCCTTATGATGTACCTTTACTATTTCCTTAGAGAAAGAGAGAAGAAGGGGCACATAGCTCTGTGATATTGTTTATTGTAATAAAGAATTCATATTTGGTCTTGTCCCCTTTCTGGCACAAAGCTACTAAAACCCTGGGAATTTCCTAAGAGTTGATAATGATAAAGATGTCTTCTGCTATGCTAGTGAAGTGACTTTTGGACCACCCCTGAGAATGGGGGCTGGCTGTCAACGAAGAGGACCACATGGTTAGAGGGTTGGAACTTTTATCCTGACCTCCGAGGCTGGTGGTTGAATCAATGACCAGTGGCCGATGATTTCATCCATCATGCTTATGCAATGGAGCCTCCACAAAAATCCAAAGGGACTGGGTTTGGAGAGCTTCTGGGTCGTGACCACACAGAGGTGTGGGAGAGTGGCACCTGGCCAGGGCGTGGGGTCCCGGTGCCCCTTCCCGCATCCCTTCCCCCGTGCACATCTTTCATCTGGTTGTTCCTGTGTTGCAGGAACAACACAGGACAACATTACGACATATCCGTAATCTCCCGAGTAAACGGGTTTTCCTGAGTTCTGTGAGCCATTCAGGCAAATTAATGACCCAGGAGGTGGTCATTGGAACTTCACTCCATATAGCCCTTTGGTCAGAAGCACAGGTGAGAGCCTGGGCTTGCCGCTGGCATCGGAAGTGTGTGTATATGTGCCTGGGGAAGGTGGGGGTGCCTGTGGGACTGAACCCTTGTCCTGTGGAACCTCATGGTACCTATAGGTAAATATTGCCAGAATTGAGTTGAATTTATTGGATACCTGCTCGTGTCTGAGAATTGTTTGTTGGTGGTGGGGAAACCCCTTATGTTGGAATTGGGTCTGTGAACCCATTTTAAGCCCAAGAACACAGTGGACTCACCCTGATTTTTGGCAGCATTTTAGCTGTATATTAGGGAATAGAGGCTTTGTGGGGGGAATCTAGGTTGTTGGGACAGTAGACAATCTTGTAAAAGCTTTCCAAACATGGCAGAAATCCTCAGAGGGCTGCAGGATGTGGAGAGTCCAGGCTGAGAGGGTCGCTCAACGTCTCAGTGCTGATCTGTGTGCACCAGAACCACTAATTCATGTAAGAGGTAATATAGGTAACCGTAGCTCCCCAGCCCTTTGGTACTGCCTGTAGCATCCCTAAACTTTGGCATGAACCATGGGACTCCTTTAATGCCTGACCATAAGGTTTTCACTGGTACATGGGGATGACAGCTTGAAGTATAAATTAAGCTGCTTTGTAGAAGTGTTGATTATTTCTCGCATGCTTGAGTTTGTGGCCTGGTAGTTACATCCTCTGCATATATGAATAGTGTTCTCTTTAGCTACCGCTCCCATTGGAAGTATCAGATTAAATCTTATAAATGCTCGTCCTAGAGTCCTAAAGGACATCACTCTTTGGGACATATTGCAAGTGTGTCCTGTTTACACTTTAGATACTTTGATATTTTAATTTTCTTTAGGAGAAAATAGGAAAGTCACCTTCCTCCCTTCCCTAAAATTCTGGCCATAGGGAAACCAGCAATGGAAGCATCTCCCATTATTAGAGTCATCATCTTGGAGCATCTTTGATCTTCGAAAGAAAGAGAAGAAAGCTGGCATTATTTCTGGGCCATTTTACCTTCTGACTTTCAGGATATGTCATCAGGATAAGTGAGAAATAATAGAATTTGTTATCTGCATTTTTATCTGCATATTTACTTAGAGAATCCATAATTTATTGATCAATTTGAATGAAGTGACATTTTAATGTATACTTTGCAGTATTTTTTTCTTAAAAATTGAAGTGTGTGTATGTGTATGTCACAGCATTTTCTTTTGGCTCTTTGTTCTTTTAGCTGCTATCCAAATGTACAAATAAAAAATAAAGATGAAAAAAGTACAAATAAAAAATAAAGATGATTGAGAGAGACAGGAATTATTGGCTTCTCTTTCTGACACTTAGAGTGTTGACAAAATATGTACAGTTCTAGACAGATCACAGTGCTGAAATAGAGTCTTTAGTTTGGGACTTTTTTATGTCAAGTCAAAATCTGGGCAATGTTTATTAACTGGTTGATAACATTTGTTTGTATCTGGCTCCCAATTCGGATTGTACAAGAAGTCTTACCGAAGAAGGCTTTTCCCCAGCACCATCTTCTCCAGAGCCGTGATGGTATAACCTAGAGAATGGAGGACTGTTTGGGAAGAATTTCTTTCAGATGTCAAGGAAAACAATTAGGAGATCTTTGGAAAAAGCTTGTCAGTGGCCTTGTCCTTCAGCCCTATGCCCATGTGGTTATTGACATTACATTTTTCTGACTGCACATGTGTGCTCATATGTACTCATGTATGTATGTTTGTATCTAGCATAGGAAATCCCCCAGAAGAAATATAAAACAATAACATAAAACAATAGGGCTGAACTGTCACTCAAAGAGTGAGAAAAACCTAGAGGAAAATGTGAAATAGAAGTCTTCAAAAGGAGGGAGGGCTACAAGTTAGGGTTGCTAGATTTACCAAATAAAAATACTGGTATTCCAGTTAAATTTGAATCACAGATAAATGACAGATATTAAAAATGTATAAGTATGTCTCAAATATTGCATGGAACATACCTATTTAAAAACATATTTATTTATTGTTTATTTGAATTCAGATTTAATAGAATCCTGTGATAAAACTATCTGGAAAACTTTGTGGGTCATTTCCTCTTAGGGGTGGGGTGGCTCCCCCCAAGAAGTTAGATGAGGGGTCCAGAAGTAGTGTGACAGTCCCAGGAGAAATTTAAAAATCCTGCCTTCAGCCGGGGAGGAGTGTGAGGGAGGCCCGGACCCAGGGTTCCCCGTGTGAACAGCTTCCTCTGGACCCACAGGAATGCTCGTGGGTCAGCGGGCTGGGGAGCAGAACGCTGGGAGCTGATTCTTAGAAATGGCCATTTTAGAGGGGAAAGAACAATAACAGCAACGACCAAAAGATGAAGAGTTTTGAGAGTGATAACCCAACATGAAAGAATGAGGCGGAAAGAGTGAGGCGGCCCCAGGTGGCAGTCACTGAGCCCTCCGTCTGCTCCCAGTCCTGTGGACCTGCCTGGAGAATACGGAGACGTAGCTGGCCTGGGTTTCCTGAAACTTCGTAGGTATGAGTGAATGAGAAAGAGTCTGGGTTTTTTTTTTTCTTCATTATTTTTTTCATTTGTGTCTATTTATAGTTAATTCCTCTGTGTACTCATGTTGTGAAAAGTAGTGTAAATTTGGCTTGAAGTTGACGATTTAAGAAAGTAATAACTGAGATTAGTGAAAAATGTAGCATCCATTTTATATTTATTTGCTTATTTATTTGATTTTTATTTTTCAGTTAGAGTTGACATTCAATCTCTTAGTTTCAGATGTGCAACATAGTGGTTAGACATCTATATAATTTACAAAATGATCCCCCTAATTAGTCTAGTACCTGACACTATACATAGCTATTACAATATTATCGACTACATTCCCTATGCTGTACTTCATATCTCCGTGACTATATTGCAACTACCAATTTGTACTTCTTAATCTCTCCACTGTTTTCACTCAGCCCTCCAACCTTCCTCCAATCTGACAATCATCAGTTTGTTCTCTGTATCTATGAGTGTCTTTTTCTATTGTTTGTTCATTTATTTTGTTCTTTAGATTCTACTTATAGGTGAAATTACATGGTGTTTGTCTTTCTCTAACTTATTTCATTGAGCATAATACCCTCTAGGTCCATCCATGTCATTGAAAATGGTAAGATTTCATTTTTTATGTCTAAGTAATATTCCATTGTGTGTGTGTGTGTGTATATATATATATATATATATATATATATATATATGCACCATATCTTTAGGAGTGTAGGCCAGTATTTTTGTTATTTCTCAGTTGCATTTTCTTGTTCTCTTACTCTGGATTCTGCAAACATATAATCCATAAAATTAATTTAAATTTTCTTTTGATGTTGATCTTCATCGGTTAATTTAAATACCAAACACATCACACGTCACAGAGTCAACATTTCATATTTCCCTTCACATGCTTGCTATTAGTAAGTCTCCAAATTCTGTTTGCAATTACCACAGATCTAAGTGTATCTTTACCAGAAACTTGCTAATTTGTAACTTAAAAACCTGAAAAACAGTGGGTTTAAATTAATTGGATATCTGGTATTTTTAAATTACAAAACAAGCAGTTGATAACAGAAACAACTGAACATTAACTAGGTTGAGAAAGAACAATTATTGTACTTTATAACTTTATATTACTATTTTATATGGACAGGTAATGGCTTACATGAGACTTCCAAGTTGCTCAAAACTATGTGTGTTTGTATAGCTATGTATTTAGGCACCGGTTGTAGGTCAATATGCCAAAAGCCAATTTACCAAAAGTCAATTTACAGAATGACCAATTCCCTGAATCACAAGAGAATTTCTTAGAGTTGTAGTTTCTCCTGTGCCCTTGCTCTTGCCCTTGCCTCTATGTTATATGCCAACGAGTGTTTTCCCTTACATACAGTTTGCTGAATTTTCTATTCATGTGGTCTTATGTTGTCCCTTGACTCTGGTGTCTAATGGTTAAGGCAAACATTCAGGTTAAAACAGTAATTAGAAACATTAGTTTGGGCCTTTGGGGCTGAGGAATGATAAACAGAGAACGAGAAAAGAACAGTAGATTGATGAGGAGGCTTAGAATCTGGCTTTGCCATTAAAGAGCTGTGTGACTTTGAGCATGAAGTTTATCTGCTGTAGGCTTAGGTTGCCTGACATCAGTATGTTATCAAGTTTCTCAACTGAGAAATGGGGCTGTGGGAAAGAAAGAAGTGGGCTTACATTGTGCGTGTAACTGAACAGAGCTCATGGTCCCTGTTACCTACGGAGAAGAGTGTCACTCATGTAAGCAGTTCCTTTTCCATCCATCCTAATAGGTGGAGGGCTGAGGCCATGGTTCTCGGATCCCTTCCAGCCTTGATAACCTGCAATTTCACGGTCGTCTGCACATACCAGAACTGCTGTTCTTTGTGGGAGTTTTCTGTGTCTGTGATTTGAGTGAGTTTCCACCCAGTAGTTCTCCAGGAGACATAGTGCAGATTTGGATAACATGCTTCAGCTAAATGGGATATAAAAATAAGATACTTAAAACAGTTTCACTAATAAACACATTGATGCCACCCACAGCCCCTTTATGAAATTCCTCCACCATTGTCCATCACAATGCTGCCCAGTGGACTTGCCACTCTGGCCACAGCATGTCTACAAGCTAGACAGTGGCCTGTGGATGGGGCGGTAGGGAAGCACACCTCAGTGGAGATCTTGGTGCCTGATTGTACTGATAAGATCTTCTCTTCCACATAGTTTGAACTCTATATATAGAAAAAGTCAGGCAGTTGATAATGGTCACAGTAGCTGGAAGACACCGTGGTATAATAATGTCAGGGCACGAGAAAAAGGGCCTAACATAGTCTTCCTTCTGAAGACGATGAGATAACGAGTCGTGAGAGCCACCTCGGGTCCTCAGTGCTGCTGTTTCCTGACCCCTGCCCCTCTCTCTGAGTCCTGGGCGGGTGTGCATTCTGGCATTCCCTCGGGGCTTCTCCTCCTTGGTGATGCTCCTGTACTTACACCAAAATACCCGTCTGCTTGTAGCCTGGGCAACTTTCCATTTTTAGCAAGGTGAAGTGCTGGGCACAGAGGTACCAGAGGTGATGGCAGAGCAAGCCCTGACTCCGCATCCAGAAGGGCATCCTAGAGGAGGACATACTTCACCTGTAGCTTGAGTAGCTCCGGGGCTGGGCGGACCAAGGGGGGAACAATTGACCAACTGTACAAGTACAGGGAGGCAAACGGGAACGAGCCAAGTGCAGGAAATGGGCTGTGGTTTGACATGGGTGGCACAGAGTAGCAGCCTGTGTGTGGGTGGCAGATGAGCATAGAGTGTCAGGTAAGGGCCAAATCAGGATGAGTTTGCATTTTATACTGTAGATAGGGAGAAGTGACAGAATTTTCACAGGAGTACCTTGGTAGCAGTATGGAGATCTATTGGAAAAGAGTAAGCCTGGAGCAAAAGAGATAAACTGGTGGATTGCTTCAGTGTTGTAGGGGAGTTATAAGGACCTAATCTAGCAGTCGAGAATAATTTTAAAGGAGATTCGAAAGCAGCAAAATGAACAGGAATCGGTAACTGATTGGGCGTGAGGGACCACTCACGGATGGTTCCAAGGCCTTCTGGTCTGGGCGACTGGGCAGGCGGAGGTAATGATTCTTGAGCAAGAGAACATTGGAGAAAAACAAATTTAATGGAGGAAGATAATAAATTAAGTTTCAGTTCTTTTGGAGTTGAGGCACAAAAATGTGCGATTATCTTTTGATTACAAAGTCCAGACTAATGATGGAAGACCCCATATAGAGCAAGATGACACAGGAGCAAATTATTCTGGGTTTCAAATGAATCTGACATTGCTCTACTTTTTCTTAAGTACCTTTCTCTAATCCTGGGACTCTCTCAGCATACATTTACAGTAGCCCAGAGAGAGTGCCTTAGGGATCCGGGTTCCTACTGATTTTGCAGTCCTTTGCTTTTGGGGTGACTTGGAGGAGGCAGCTGATTGGTGGCACATTCATCCCCGGCGACATCTCCTTAATCGATGTCCTCAGACAGTGTGTAAGACTTTACTGTGCGACAGGAGAGGACACCAAAACAGCAAGCAAAATCTTCCCTTGGTGTTTAATCTCCTCTTGTTGCTCTGGCACTGATTAGAGAAGTAAGATAATGGCCTTTGTTTTCCATCTTGTCTAGATTCTTTGACTCAGAAAGAAGTTGAGCTGGTTTCTGAAGCAAAGCAAACCTTAGGGAACTTTCAAGCGCCTCCTCTAGTCCTCTCCTCTTTGTTTGTCCTGTCAATAGCTTTTAGGTTCCCTTAGTGGTTCTCTTACTATGCGGTGGTGAAGTTGTTTATCATTAGGAGGAGTTCATCCGGTGCCACTTACCCGGCTCACTTAAAACTGCTGCTGCTGCGTGAGCTGCTTCCAGGGTTACTCACCCCTTCAGCATCTGCTGAGGCGTCTGTCAGTCAAACCAGTGGCTGCTGACAGCAACTTTTTAAGACTCTCCTCTCGTAACCATAACACATTAAACGCTTTGAAAACAGATAAGCAAACATTTTCTCATTGTCTGTTGTATGTGTTTCCTTTCTGCACATTTCAGTATAATGAAATTCATATTGTGCAAAGAGAATTTTGGTAAAATGCTTTGAATTTCATTCTTTACCACTTTATCCATACATGCATGGTTTCTCATAAATCGTGACACGTAGGGTTAGTGCGATAATAAGTTTCCATTCCTTGTTATGATCCACAGCTCAACTTGAGGTTCCCTTGTGAAAAATGAGGTGTTCCTGTTTATACTTATTTATTCTCTTTTGTTTTGCTCATCTTCTCCATCAGCATGAATCCCGCATTTTGAAACCCAGGAGAGCCATTAGTAGTGGCTTTTTAGTGCCCTCACTGTGATGCGCACTCAAGAAGCTATGTGGAAACAGGCTTTGTGATGAATTACTGTTGCAAAAGGAACTGTGACACTGATAAATATTAAAGAGTCACCGTTGCCCCCATGGAAACCATTTTATTTAGTTGCTTCTAAAACCTATTCTCTGTATTTCTCTTCCCTTTTATTTCTGCGCTGATTTACATGACAAGAGCCCGGTCCTTGGGAGTACATCTGTCTCTATTCTCTGCTTTGAGTTGTCACCCTCTCTTTGCTGGGAAGATGAGGGACAATGAAGTGAGGAGTAAATGGCTACTGCAGCAAATGAACTCTGAGAAACAAAGATCCCCTTTTCATGCAGATTTCCATAGCGATTTAACATGAAGGGAGGAAAGAAGCCGGGGCGCAAGGTACCAGAGCCGGGTGGTGGTCCGCGTCGCTCCACTCAGCCCCGGCATCTCTTCAAGACTGCCGTCTGTCAGAGCATCTCTCTGCCTTCCATGTGAAGTGGAGCACGTTTCAGTCCTAACGGGAAACATGGAGGGATGCAAAGTCTAATCTCAGTCATAGGGTCTGGGTGTACATTTACACCACCAGACCCTCAGTGTCACTTTTAACTTTGTCACTCATTCCTACCCAGTTAGAATCGTACCTGTGTAGGCTCACTTATCACCCAAGCTCCAGTATCTTTAGTCTTTCCCTCCAGATGGATCATTCTTTTTTTCAGAATTCCCATTGCATTTTGACTTAGTGTCTATCACTTAATTACCAATTCCTTCTTATAAGCTGGTTTTCTTGCCAAAATTTATTGATGAAATCTACCATGTATTATAATGCATCTCTCTGTATCTATAGATCTTGATAGAATAGCAGATTTATAATATGTGACTATTAGATGGACTAGCTGCCATTTAAGAATCATGAAACTAAGAAGGACACATTTATTTGGTACATGCATCTACCCATGGTTGTTTCACTTCTCACTTTAAAACTCATGGCACCTTGTCTTAAAGACAAAGCACAGCCTACTTTTGATTAGTTGACTATTCAGCGATGCCACCATTCATGGAATGGTCAGTCAATGCATTTCAGTTAAAATAATTTTTAACTTTGTTGTTCAATACCTACTCATATTTTTTTTTTTTTTTTGCTGAGATGTATTATTGATAATAATAATATTTATAATAGCAAATACTAAGAGCTAACCTTCTGTCCAGTACCAGTCTAAACATTTTAAGTGTGTATACTTTTATTCAGTGCTCACAGTAACCCTATGAAGTAGGCCATAGTATTGTAATCACCGTTTTATTGAAAAGGAATCTGAGTGTTAAGTAGCCTGCCTGCAGTTACAGAGTCCGGGCCTCGGCAGCCTGGCTCCCGGGGCCGTGCTCCTGACCACTGTTGTCTTCTGCCTCTTCTGTGCCGTTGGGTCCCCCTGCTCTCTCACTCTTTCCCTGCCCCTCGCTGTTCAAACTCAGGGACCAGAAGTCTGAGAATGTTTCTGACAAGCCTTTCATCTGAGATCTTCATACTCACCACGCAGACCTCAGAGGTGGATTCAAGTTGGATGGCGAGGTTCACTTTAAGTGAATATAGTAGCATATTGTAGTCAAGGTTGGAACACAAGATTGCTGGGAACTTTTAAAGTTAACGTGATGTGGTGCTAATGGAAACGGTGATGAAGGCCAGCAGGACAGGTAGTTGAATTAGAATTTCTTTTAATCGCCATTTCTTTCATTAGTTATTTGTTAGAGTTAAGTTATAGAGTGGGTGAATGAAGGTGGAATTGTATAGGTTTTATAAAGCTGAGAGAAAGAACCTGTAACACTTCAGGTAAAATATAAAGAAAACAATTCCTGAATTTATTTCTCTTCGTGACATATGGAAAGATAGTCTGAGGGGGGAGGCTCTTCTTCACTCTGATACTTATTTTATGGAGCCAACTTGTGTCCTGGGGCTAAATTATTATCAGAGTAGGTTTCTCTTTAAACAACTCAAAGGAAAAAGAGGTTTTACTTATTTATTTTTTAACATATGTGTGGGTTTGTATGCTTCTTTGAGAAGGTTATAAGAACCATTCAGACTATACTTGCACTTTCTGAAGTAATGTATGGCGAAATTAAAGCTATACATCTCTCTTGTCATCCAGAGGGATGGTAAGAATTTTGAATCCATGTCCATAGTGCAAAAATGTGATTCCAGGGGTGCTCCTCGTGGGGGAACATCAGAGGCTTCTGCCAGCTGTGTGCTAGAGAATTAAGCCCAATCGCTCATAAGTCAACGCTTGCTGGAGCGTGGAGGGGGTGGTGGTGAAGTACTACGTGTCAGCAAGTATCATGGTCCTCACCAAGTGAAATACCTGTTTCTCTAAATAGAAACAAAAGTGACTAACAACAACCAGCATATGCCTAGAAATCATTTATTCATCTGTCAAATCTACTGGGAACCTATTGCCTTTCAGGCATAGAAAAAGAGTAAATTTCACTTGCTGCCTTTTAAGATTTTATAATTTGGGGTGAGGGAGAGAAAGGGGTGGGATGAAGGGACATTTGAAAACCAGTATTACAAATTACAGTAAACAAACAAACAAACACAAAACAATATCTCTGTGATACTCAAGTACTGAAGGAGTAAGGAAAAGCTTCACAGAGCAAGGACACTTCTGAGCTAGGTATACAGAGAAGATTGGACTTGTCTGGGTAGAAGCATGGGGAAGGCCACTTTCCCTGGAGGGAATAGGCCGCTGAAGGCATCAAGATACGACGAAGCAGAATATTCTTGGGGAACTGCAAATTGGGACCCACGAAATACAGAAATGCTCTTCCATTTTGTTACGGCCTATAGTTCTTGTTAATTTAGAATGCTTGGTATATGTTGCTTAATTCATCTTTAACCCTTCCATCTGAGAGTGTGTGTTTGACGATTAGCATCGGATCTGAGCTGTTACGCATGGCGGTTGTTCTTGGTAGGAGGTCTTGGTGCTGGCCTGGGAGTTTCCAAGGGCACGGGCCAAGCACAGCAGTGCCTGTGTGGACCACATGCTGTGGAGGGAATGCCTGTGGCCACTAGATGAGAGACGGCTACAGCTTTTGGGGGAGCTGATGTGCTGTTCCCCGAAAGTCATTACTTGCATTTCTGTATTTTACATTTTCTGTTTCCTCTGCTTCAAATGCCCTTCTCTCCTTTTCCTACATGAGAGTCTCATTCTTATTTAGAAAGAAAGTGAAATGTAAAGGCTATTATGTGGAAGACATTCTTGCCTGACCTGTGCATATGCCATACATACACTTGGCTGGTTTGTGGTAGAGAAACATACATAAAAACTTTTATTTTTCTTTTTATAGTATAAATTGTTTGTCTGAATTTATTCTAGTCATCTGGATTAGTTATGAGTCAAGAGGACATCTGACTTTCAGAAACCACAACTATCATGATTTGGTGATGATGACATCAGTGTGAAGCACGCACACGTGTGTGTGCGCGTGCGCGTGTGTGTGTGTGTGTGCGCGTGTGTGTGTGGAGGCAGGGCATAGGAAGGTGGGCTTTCCATTCCTAAGTACAAATAACCCAAAGAAAAAACTTTCTGGAGTTTTAATGTGCAGTTTCTTCACCCTGAAAGCAGCTGTGTTCTTTCAAACCATCAACCAATACAGAATTCTCGGCAGGACGCAGGGTGCCCTGCTCTGAGCACCGACACCACAGACACGTTGGTTGTGGTGTTGAGACACAAATAATATGGCTGTAGCCACTGGTTTCATTTTCCAATTGACATCTGAATATAGGCAGTTTTTTAAAGTAGTAATTAGCTGAACCATCTGAGAATTTCTTTCCAAAATGCATGCTAGTTCTTATGAGTCTCATTATTTTGCTCATTAGGCCATCTGGTTCGACTAAGTAAAGCTGTGTGGTGGTTATCTGGTTTCTGTAGGTTCCTACGTTAATCCGATGGACATAGAGAATGATGGGCATGTCTACAGTCTGCCCCAGCCACAGATACCATGTAACATAAGGGGATGTTTATTTGTTTTGGGGTTTATTTGTTTTGGGGGTTTATTTTCAACTTACAGAAGAATAGAAATTCAGTTATGTTTTTATATTATGAAGTCCTAGCACCTGAGAAGACAGACTGCAGAGATGTTTTATTGACAAAAACTGAAAATGCCAATTTGAGAATCCGGTTGGCAGTGACTTCCAACTTTGATCTTGTAGTGGAATATATATTGAGCTGATTTGTTTATCTCACAGTGTCTGTCATAAGATGAGCTTTCAGCCTTAAGATTTTTTCCCCTGCCCCCTGCTCAAGTAGTCAGCCAATCTATTCTGTTGGGATCGTTATGCCATTTCTTCAAAGAGTATAAAACAGGAAGCGGACCTAGAACTATGTGGAAATAACAAAACTGTGCCTTAACACTGGTTTCTTATTAAGAGAAATTAATACATACATAATTAAATTAACTTATAAAAATTGTGTGTATTTCTTTTTGAATATAAATGTTTTGAACTTCCTTACCTTTTTGAATCGTAATGATTTTCCAGTTCTTTTCAGTTCTTCACATATGAAGAGAAGTACCATAAAAAATAAAAAGGCTCAAGGATATAGCAGGTTTGAAATGTGCTTTGCTTAGTTTTGGTGAGGTTCACATCGCAATGAGATAGGCAGTCTTTGGGCCACTTGGGAGCTCCCTGCTCACACAGTGGACACACCCCAGCGGTGAATTAGATCACTGTGTGGATGATCTCACTCGCCCATCGAGGGAGTCACATCAGTTGATTCTGTTGTTTGGCCTTTGTGTTCATGTGAAACTGCCAAACTCTGCCTTCTCCACCTAGGGCGAATCATAAGTAGAAAACGCTGGCTGCCCAGGCTCCCTCTCCTCTGGTGCTGGCCACAGCCCTGAGCAAGCGCAGCGCAGTGCAGTAGGCTTCACTGATCTCTTGGCCGACCTGCCAGTTTGTCAGCGTTCTCTGTAAAACATACTGATCGCAGCTCAGAGCAAACACAAGCTTCCTGCAGTCTAACTCCTCTGTGGTATTCTTGTGCACCTTTGCTCCTATAAATGTTTGCAGTTTACTTGTAATAAAGAGCCAGTTGTTTTTTTCACAGTTAAATTCCTAGAAGGCGGATTCTGAGATGGAGGTCATCCTACTAGAAGTTCACTAGAGGGATGCCCTTGAGTCAACCAACGCCTGTAGAAGTTGAGGGAGGGAGGGAGGCTTCAGCAGAGGGAGAGCTGGCCTACAACAGTCTCTAAGGAAACTTGCTCCGCCTCCACCAAAAGCTCCGTGTCTGGGATGGCCCTTTTAGAGATGTCTCAAGGTGGGGAACAAAGGGCCTCACCTACCCCCACATGTTGACCAGTCATTGGCTGTGGGCTGTCCCAGAAAGTGGCTTTCTCTTCAGCAGAAGCAGTTACCAATGGGGGCTGGCAGCTGGGGGCTGTTTGTGTAGCACTGCCAGCAACGGAGGGAATAAGCCCGTTAGGCCCAATGCCAGATCTGAGTGGCACATTAAAGATTGCATTAAACCTCTTTATAGAGATTGTAGGTATTGCCAGCATATTTGTTTAGTTAAACATTATTTAAATCTGCATAAGTTGTATTCAGAAAGAGAGAACTTTTTCTATAGAAAGTATATTGATTGCTTTTTAAAGACTCAAAAATTAAGGTATTAAGAATCAAATTACATGCGAAGTATGTGAATATTACTATTTTTGGTAGGCCACTGATGAACCTTATGAAGTGATAATTTTTATGGGTCACAAATGGCTAAACATTGACAATTACATGTGGAGAACACTAATACAAGTGTTTGGAAAATGACATAGAAAAATGGAGTCTGCAACCAAGTTACTTTGTAAGTGTCTTTCAGTTTTAATTTCACTTAACAGAAAATTAAACTGAAAATTATAGATTCACAGGTATGGCTATGATTTCTTTAAAAAATATAACATACCAATCAGAGACTTATACTCAAAGGAAACCTGTTGACCCTGCATAAACAACTCATCAAGGGACGTATGCGCACTTAGGCATTTCAGATTAAAATGAAATGTTGAGAAAGTGTCTTATTTTCATGGATTTTACTTTTTCTTATCAACCACTATTCATAATCCTGTTGATAAGGAGAAGGCTTCTACAGGACTAGGAAGGAGTCTAATCTCGAGCCATCTGCTGGAGTTTGGAAATAATCTTCCTACCCTAAGAATGAGATATCCTATGCCTAGGATAATATCAGCATCTTTATGTGAGAGATTTTCGCATCCTCTCCCTAGGTTAAGGACCAGTCTGAGAACCAGGACAGACTGCTAGTTCCTGAGCTGACTTCCACCTCCTGGAATTCTAAGCACCAGTAGTTGGCTAAGCCTGTGTTTGTCACCTCCTTTGCCAGGTGCTTCTTCCTGGTGTTTGTGCCATTTTCTCTTCCTTCCAAATTGCTGGTTGATGTTCAGTTTTAAAATAGGAATGGTTGTAGGACCCGTGGTGCCTAAAGCATATAAAATTTAGGAGATGTTCTCTAAGAAAAAAAATCAAATTATAGATTAAGAATTCCGCGTAAAGCGATTGTTTGCAAGTATATATTGCTAGTTTAGAAAAAAACCTCTTCATAACTCATTATTGATAATCTGTCAGTTTTTAAGATCTCTGTCAATTGGCAAACCTCTATCAAATTTTATATATAAGCTCTCTCACAGTATAACAACATTTTTGGTGCAACATCTAATCTTAAATCTTTTTCAATTTCATAATCTTCAGGAACTGGTTTGTCACTGATGACATCATTGCAGATGTTCACATTACCTGAATGTCATCATTTTGTATAATGTCAGCAAAAAATTGAGTATTGTTCCTGTATTTCATTTAATTCATGTTTCTTCATAAATGGAAAGTATTACTCTGCATTGAAGAAGAGTTTACTTCCCATCCTTGGCCCTATCCCTTGCTTCTTCCCTTTTCCCTACTGTTTTTCCTTCTGGGATTTTAGCATAGCACTCAGCTGAGAACACGTGTCATTATAAAAGAAAGGTTAAAAAAGAACACTCAAGTAGGTTCTAGAAGAAAAGTATATGATGAAAAGTACATCTGTATTGAAATGAAAAAAAGTTGTAAGCAGGACACTTGATGTATATTAGAGAATTGTTTAAAATGCGGGGATATAGCCCTCTATTCCTTTAAATCAAATGGTACTGTGTGGTGTTACTGACAGACTTATCTGTTAGCAGGTTAATGAGGTTAAAAGGCTTCTTCCACCTGAACCATTGTATATCTGGCTTGAGATTCTTTACTGTGAATGAACAAAGGGCATTTCTCAGAACACTGTCAGAAACTATTCCAGTAAGAATTCCAGACACAGTAACATGATAAATGGATACTTTGTTTATTTTAATTATTAGATAAGATGTAGGATGAGATGTAGGATGGTTACGTAAAGGTTTCTGTTTTACATTTCTTTGGGTTTTGATCTTCTTTGTTGGTCTACTTTCTCAATATGGCAAACCTCAGGTTCTTCAAAGTCTAATATCATTCCTTATATTACTTGCATACCTGTTAGTTCTGTTAGACAGTTGCATTATTTGATGCAGATGGCAGAAACAATATCCCTGCAAGATAAATTACACTTTAATTTCAACCAGCCCGAGATGACCAGCACAGGATAAGTTGCTCTGTGCTGTGTTTCGCACATTTCCCCTGGCATTCCAGAAGCTCTACCGCATCTTATTCTCTAGTACATGTGTATTGACATGCTCGGAAATTGGAGGCTGTTCTCTGAAATCCAACTGTAAGAATAAGGAAAATGTGGGCCCCTAACATGGAAATATGGGCCCCTACAAAGAATGTCAGTGTGGATAAATAACTTCTTCATGGAAAATGGCTACTTGCAATTGCAATATGGTAGACTCTCTTCTAATAAATCATGAGAAGATATTTGTTTATTTTTTAAAAAAAAATACTGTTCTTCAAAGAGTGGATTCATAACTTGTAAAAAGAGGTTTTAAATACTGTCCTCTGCCATTTGAACAGTTGCATCAGACCTCCTGAAGAACCTTCCCTGAGGAGCTGTGTCTGTTCATAAGAAGCTTATGAGTCTGTGATTTAAAAAATTTGGAATCTTGAATTAGTATTTTTATTTGGAAGATAGAATTTTTTTTGTTCTTTTCCCATATTTTAAAAGCAGTAACACCCAATACCAAGTATGTGTGTTTATGGTAGGCAGGTCTTTCTGAGGAGCCCATAAAAACTGAGGTCCTCTATTTCCTTGTGAATTGGTGATTTATTACCACAGTTAAATAGTTCTTTTCATTGGCATAGGATGTTTTTTTCAAGGTGTACTTGATCATGATTAATGAGTTTCCAAAATCCTAGAGCCTCCAAAATCCTAAGTATGTGGCTTATCCTTAATAAGTGTTAATTATTTAAGGAACTTAACAAACCTTAATTTTTAGAATTTTTATGCAGTTATGCTCTAGGAAACATTTCTTTTAGATGCATATAAAATTGAAAATAATTTTTGTCAATGAGTTTAAATGATTTTAAAATAATACAGAAACAAAAATAACTCAGGTTTGATATATCCATATATAATTACTCATATGTAACTATGTTAAATCAGCTCAAGAATAAATTCACAAAGTAGCTTTAGCCAATTATGCAGAGTAATGTCTTTAAAATGATAAAAACTTTTGATATATGATTTAACTTTAATTTCTGTGGTCACAAATTACAGTGATTCTCAGTGGGACTATTTTTGCCTTATTTTATCCTAAAACAAAACACTGTTCTGATAGGTTTAATAACCAAAAAGAGATAAAAAAATCTCAAGCAAATACAAATATTTATCTCAAATTTACTTTCTGTATTTCTTTGATTGCAGTAGTTTAGATATGTCCTCATGGGAATATTTTTGTCTTGGAAGTAAACAGAGTGCTAAAAAATAAAGAGTGCTATATCCTAAGAGATGTTCCTATGATGAGTGTTCGAAACTCTTGGCTGCCTTTCACTTACTAGCCAGAAATATTATATAATAGCATCACAACTGATTACTTTCCAGTATACTTAAATAATTGGACTCAAATTAATAATTGATAGTCACGATCGATATTATCCTGTATTCTAATGCTGTCATTGTTTGAATGTAGTATACATTTTGTCCAATTGAGAAAAACATAGTCCTTACAAAAATGACAAATACATGAAAATAGAACTATGAAATTTTTTGAGGCTTTATTTCATTTAATTTGGATCGTGATCCAACTGGAAAAAAAAAACATTTTTCAGGGTGTTTTAGGCTTGGTTTGCTGATTCTACTGTCTAATGATAGAAAGCAAATTATGTGCTATGTCTGAATGAAACATATTAAACTATTAAAATCAGGAGAAGAAAGAATGGCAATGGATTTGAAAGGATCACGAGACAGTATTTTATAAATATTCTTAGTGGGGCTATTTAAATTCAAGAAGTAATTTTTAACTCTTTTTTCAATTACAGTTGACATACAATATTATATTAGTCTGAGGTGTACAATGTAGAGATTAGACATTTATGTAGCTTATGAAATGATTCCCCCTCGACAAGTCTAGCACCCAGCTGACACCATACATAATTATTGCAGTGTTATTGACTATATTCTCTATGCTGTACTTTTACATTCCTGTGACTGTTTTTATGTCTGGCAATTTGTCAGGAGTAATTAGTAATAAAATTACCTCAGAGGTTCAAATTCAAATAAATATTAATTAGTACATAGTTTTTGAGTTTCTACTTTCAGTCCATTATTGAACTATATTGTAGAAAAAAAACAAGAGTAGGATATATTATTACATCTGTCTTCTAGGAATTTAACATCCATTTAGTGAGGCAAAACAGCATAACTCACCTTTCATGGGATCTATCATAAGGATACATTTTATTGGTAAACTGTTCTCTCAGAAATCTAATCTTTCAGAACATCAGATCATACAGTGTAAAAACAACTGATTACTTGAGGAGATGCGTGACAATACAGTAGAAAGAATCTGGAATTTGGAATCAAAAGACAAGTTGTGTCAGTTTCCTCTTATGTCTGAAGTTATATACTTTCAGCCTACCTTTTTTTTCCACTAGTCATTGCTATAGCAACCAGCTGGGGCAGATATTACCTGACAGAAACTCACCTTGGCTGCACTGAGTATCTGTCACCATGCAGCTTCTCATCTTCCTCCACGCAGGCTGTGGGAACCCACTCAGCTATTCTGGAAGGTGCGCAGCACCGAAAGTGTGAGAGGTTGAAAGTGTGTGGGGAACCTTTGATCAATGAGGAACGCGAGCTGGTGGATAGATATTTTCTTCTGCTGTCCCTCAAGTAGCAGGTTCTGAGATGCATTCTCCCCACACCTTAGAGGGTAGGCGGTCACTGGGGCGAACCCCGTTATCATCAGTGAGACCTGCTCGATAAGGCGCCCTCGCGCTGGCTTTCCCTTCGGCCTCTTTCACTATTGCAGGTCCATTGTTCCAGTTCCTTCCAATCTATACCCAGAATAACTTATCTGCACACAATGCTTTTTCTCAAACTCCGCTTTTTTGGAGAAACACAGATTGACACACTGTTTTTGATATTTTCTATGTGTGGACATGGCAAAAACAAAACAAAACAAACAAACAAAAACCTCACTTTATATCAAGATGCAGCCTAGATTGCTTGGGTTTAGGCTCCAGTTTTGTCAGTGACAAGCTGCGTAATCCTAGGCTAATTACTTTACCTTTGACATCCTGGTTGCCACACTTGCAAAATCAGGATAAAGCTAGTGCCTACATTGTAAGGAGTGTAGTGATGATTAGAAATAATATAAATCACTTAGCAGTACCTGACTCATGGTGAGTGAGGCTGAAGTGATTTCATTCATGCAAAGCTTATAATAATGCCAGGCACATTAGTGGCTTAAAACAGTGCACTTTATTTTATAATCTAGAGGTCAAAGTGTCCACAGTGCTGTCCTCCTTCTGAGGTTCTAGGGGAGAATCAGCTTCTAGAGGCCACCCACATTCCTCCCAGCCCATCTCCTGTTGTCACATCTCCTCTGAACCAGACTTCCTTGCTTCCCTCTTACATGATTATTGTCAGGATAATGTCGCCATCCCAGGATCTGCAGTTCAGTCACATCTGCAAAGTCCCTTTTGCCATCCAAGGTGACACATTACCAGGTTCCAGGGATGAGGGCATGGACATCTTTGGGGAGGAGTTATTCTGTCTAGCACAACAGTCAGCGAAGTCAACGGGATAATTGCATATGCGTCCCAGTTATATCACTTATTACACTGAGATTATAATCAGTGGCCTGCAGTCGATATTTATTATATATGTTTATATCATTACAAAATCCTGCTATAAAACTGGGCTTTAAATAATGTCTCTTAATCCATATACTGTTTTGTAGATAACTTTATTCCACCTCAGGTTAAGCCTGAGCCCTGATGACATGAAGAGATTCGCAGTTTCCCAAACTCCCATGGCACCCAGCACTAGCCCTTACTATGCTGTGTTTTAATCTGTCACTTCTCTTTCTTAGAAGATTGTCAGCTTCTTGAGGGGCTGTGTCCTATTTTTCCATGAATGTCCTGCGTGCCCATGTTTAGAACAAGGTAATGCCCACTAGTTTCTGGTGCATGATGACAGAGATACCTGAATATAAGTATACATGAGAAAGTGGCAAGCACATAGAATATCTAAAGGATAGTTATTAAATCTGATATGTTTAATCTGTAACTATTGAAAGGGCTGACCTTGAATCTTTTACATTTAAGCCACTAAACTGCAGAGATACAGTAATCAATAAAATGTTATAATTGCTTTAAATATTTTGGTGGTAATATTTTGGATTAATGTGGAAGAGAAAGTATTTTAAGGAAAGCATACTGCAAATCAGCCTTAGTTGCTGTGGATAGAGCACTTAAATACAAGCGAAGGCTAACTCCTCTCCTCAGAAAGCAAACACAGACTGTTGATCTCAGAATTTTATGGTGTGATGACTGGAAAAACAAGCCCTTTGAAGCCACTTGTCCCGTAACAAGCAAGTATCACTGCTACACTCTTTATCTTTGCAGCAAAACTATGCAGCTAAGAGGCAGGTCAGGTAGAGCCGCCAGTGGTTGGAGTTGTGCCCAGGTGCCTCAGGTGACGTGAGGTTTTACTGTGCCCTGAAACCATGTGCCAGAACGCTAGGAGTTTCCAATTTTAATTTTGTAATGAAATTAGGTGTGAATGTGATGACTGATGTAATGTATGCAGTACTATCAGATTTATATCTGACATTAATATGTTGCTTCTGGGTACAGTAGTGACTTTCCCAATTTTCCCTATCCCTCGGTCTGTTGGAAGGAAGCCATCACAACACCATGATGTCAGGCCAAAGCTCTCTTTCCAGTTGTTGAAATGGCATTTGGTGTAAGTCTCTGCAGTATTTTGTGTGGTCCACAAATTCAAATTCCAGCTTTAAAATGCTTTTTCTTTAGACTAGTAGTGTTGTCGCTCAGTAGAATCGTGTTCATTGTGTGGGAAATGTTTTTTGTACAACTTTTCAAATTTGATATGCTCAGATTTACAGAATCATTAAAGCTTTAAGATATGCTGCTTAGGATATAGGATAGCAAATCCAGTTACATTAATATTAGTCTTCTCTTATGTTCAAAGTTTCCAAAATTTGAAATCTAGTTGTGAGTAGCTGTAACGGTTAACTTTATGTGTTCACTCAGCTAGGCTATCGCATCCAGATGTTTAGTCAAACACCAGTCTAGATGTTGCTGTGAAGGTATTTTTTTTTAGATGTGATTTAATTTAGTCTTAATATTTTTTAAATGTGTGGCTAAAGCTGACAGTCCCCACACACTTTGTGAAAGTCATCATTGTGCTATGACTACAATGAGAAGTGGAAGTGTCAAAAATGTGTTGCATAAATCTATCTCCATTAGCCCGTAAATCTGATTTTTGTAAACTGCTAAAATTTTATAATTTCAATTTTTGGATCCTAAGCTATGTTCTTATTTTAAGTGCTTGTGAAATGTAAAGCATACCCAGCTGCCATAGGAACACAGAAGTAAAAATAAACGAGATTTACTACAATTTTTGTAATGCATTAGACTTCAGAGACACTAAAATAAATCAGTTTAGAGATAGAAAAATAACCTGGGTGTTAATAAATAAGTATGTTCTTCTCTGTATTCTCAGCACACGTATTCTGAAACTTCACTCATCCTTTCATACTGTTGTCATAAACCCATGTACAGTATAGCTCTGTGGTAAAGCTTTTTCTTATATCACACCCCATATAGCCTTTGAATGCATGTCCCACTCAGTTCATTTTTATGGGAATTATTGCATGCAAATGAGGATGAATAATGCATGTTCTGTTTTTTTTTGTTTTTTTTGTTTTTTTTGCTGGGACCAGAATACTGTAATATGAATTACATCACAAAAGGTACACTTTAAATTCGTTTTTTACCCAGTGATGACCACTTTTGGTCAGACTCTTTCACTTCATCCTTCTTCTTGAACATCTCTTGAATGGACCTAGTGTTTCTACCACAATAACTTTCTCTGGCCGGATCATCTCTGCATGCACAGTCCCTCACATCAGGCTTCCTGCCATCTGTTTCACATTTTACTTCCCATGTGTGCTTTCTTGTTCCATCATCTGTATTAGTTTGGAGCTAATTCTTGAGTAAGAAGTAATATGCTTTCCTGAGTCTGTTCTGAATTGCCGAGGGTTTGAGTATTTGAAAAACCTCTTATGCAAAAACAGCGAACATTATGGGTATTGGTGAAAATTATTCTACTTTGAATATTTTATTGTGAATTATATTTCAGATTTAGGTTAACTAGTCTTACATAGTGTTTACTAATCTGATCAAATTTGAAAGTCAATATCTCTTTAAAAATACATAGAAGAGTTATATAACAGGGCACTATTTGATGGCCATGACAAGTTCATAAAGAGAAATTTGGAACTCATACAAAGTTTCATAAAGAGCCATATAATATTCTGATAACCAAGATTTTTCATTCTTTTATAAAAGAGAAGCATAGTGCATTGGTGGTGTCATCTACCAAACAGAGGTGAAGTAGACAACAGGTAGCTTCCTTATCTTTGCCTATGACATTTGAATCAAGAAATAAGACAACCTTAATGATTAACCCAGAACATACAGGGCAGCTGGGCATCAGCAAGTCCATATTTCTTATCGCATTAATAGATTAAAGTATATGTTGTCTACACATATTTAGTAATGGGAGTTTCCAGGTCAGTTTTCATAGTTCATTTAGCCTCGGGAGACATCTGGAGAAGTTTTAGAGGATGTCAGTAAGCTTACAACTTGAAGCCTTGATGGACATCCTGGCGTGCATCAGTAAACCGGGCAATAGTGGACGCTAGGGACAGCATGTCCTTTGCACTTACCAGAAGCGCTGCTGGCTGCATGCCCTGAGGTTTTCAGGGTGAGAGAGGAGGGAGAAGAACATGAGAACATCCTTAGCTTTCTCTTTCTGAAAGGATGCCTGGGGCTTTGGCAAAGCAGACAACTCTTGATAGGAAGAATTTGTTAGTTTTACATTGTATTTTCAAAATGGAAATTAAAGACAACTCATCCCCCCCCTCCCCAGGAGATGTTAATTTTTGCCTAAGTTGAACTGTAATAAAGTTCTTAGTAGACTAGGTCAGATTTTCTGGAACCTGAACACATTTAAAGTGTCCCGCAATGTTTAAGATGCCTGGATAAGAAAGGAACTTTAGTAGATAGTTTGGGCTATTTATGACTCCTGAATAGCAGGTTGTGCTGGCAGATGGGGTACTCTGAGAAATAATCTGATTGTCCCATGTAGGCATAGCTTCCAAAGTATAAAATTATGACATTTTAGAGGTGGAAGCAATTTAGAAATAAAAGAATCCAGCTGCCTTGGGTCCATGAACTATACTATGATGTCTTATGTGCCATGTTTTTTCCCACTTAATTATGTGGATTTTAAAGAAAACTCTGGATCATAAAGAACATATATTATGACAAATGTTGTGGTCTTATTAATGTAATTCACTCACTAGTAAAAAAAAAAATAAAATTACTTTTTTTCTTGTACTATATAAGAATGTCTCAGTAGTAAAGTTATCAACTCCAAGAAATGTTTAATCACTTTTCCATTAAGTTGAGTTTAGTTTGTCACATTAGAGCCTATTTCTATATTCTTGATTATTCCACTACTGAAAAAAAAAATTTGTAAAAAGTTATTTTCTCCCTGCTGCATAGTCTATTAAGCTGTTACATTAAACATTCCCTTTGTCATATCTCTGCTGTCAGGTGATACTAAAATAATGAAACTGTTTTGTATAATTCGGCAAGCAAAAAATGTAATCCATTTATACTCTACTGAAGAGTCTTAACTTTAGAATAAATCAACAAGACATGCTACATGTGTAATTATTTCAGGAAACAAAGCAGCCTTTAATACTGTCCTTTCCATTTATCCTCTTTCCTGCACGATTTCAATTGTTTCCAAGTTTCATGAACTAGCTAGAATAAGCAGCTAAGTGCCTCCCTGCAGGGTTATGGTCACATTGGAACTCTCTTAACTAACATGTATAGAAAGGTTCCTAACTGCTTATATACTGCTAATGGTTGTGACCCAGAGAAGTGTTAGAACAGGATTTATATGTATATGTATATACATACACTATATCTATAATATATGTAGTATGTGTATATATTTTTCAGCTTTGCCGAAGATATTAATGACACTTGTGATGTGATGAAGGGACGATATACCATGTGCTGCTTTCCATAATGGCTGAGATAAATGACTGTTACTCAGGCCTCAAATGCAAACCATCCCGATCTGAAAGCAGCTCTGCAGAAGAGGAATGTGCACCTCATTTTGGGGCAAAGAATTATGCAGAATGTGTCCAAGACACCTGCAGAAAATTAAAGACTTTACTTCTCTGTATGTGAAGTTCTCATGAGGTAATTACCCTCAGTGTCAGACATAATACCGCTCCCATTAGACAGAACACATTGAGGGAAAGTTGAATAGACTTTTGTCAGGAGCGTTCCTAAGGATTAATAGGGCTGTCTCAGGCAGTAATTGGAAGGTTTCCCCCACTTTGCATGCAGCCATCCTCACTTGTGTCTTTCAGGTTTGTTATTAGGCCATTGCCATTCTATTTACCATGGAGGCACAAGCATCTCCGTTGTCAGCATCTCCTGCCAGCACCTTTGTTTCCTCGGAGCGGGCTGCTGCCTTTAACCACTTCCTCTTTTGTGCTGGGCTCGCCTTCCCTCTCTTTATGTCTCTCCCTGGTCACAGTGCCAAGAGCTGGCAGGAAAGGGGCTCCTTTTCCATGCATCGCAAAGATGAAAGTGACCAAATAGGGTTTGATCAGCTAAAGCATCTCACTTTGTTCCAGGGCTCTTTCATCCTTCAGAGAACTTCCTCAGCGGGGATGGAGCTGGGAGCTAATCTTTCTGACTGTGTTTTGGCATCTGTAACACCAATATCCAGTTTATAGATCCGTACAGAAAATGGCCTCTTTATTTGGATTTTTAGTATGCCTCTAATTATTGCATGATAAGATTTCTGAGCTAAAAAGAGATTCAGAAATCTGTATCATATTATTTTCTCTGCTTCTCTAGCATATGGGGCCATGTTAAAGGATACATAGTAAATTTCCATGAGTTATATTCTGTTTATCAGTAACAATGTTCTGGTTTAGGTTAAAATAAAAGTGGATTTAAAAGTACTAAATGTACAATCAGTTTGTTGTATATCAGAATAACTGATTCATGGGTGTGTGTGTGTGTGTGTGTGTGTGTGTGTGTTAGGATGAGGGAGGGTGTTTGAGATGGTGAATGAGAAAGAATAATATTTAAGCAGGCTAATGATTTTGAGATTCTCCTTAGATATTATACTTGAAGCTAGAGATTTTTAGTTTATTAATTCTGCCTTTCTATGCACATTTGAAGGCTCGTGTATTGAATAAAAAAAATGTACCAATATAATTAATTGCATTAAACTAAGTCAATGAGAGACACCACCTGTCCCCCATCCCTCTTTATTTCTAAGGGTCAGTTTTGTGGCTAATGCTATTTTAAGCCACTCTAAGTTGATTTTGAGTTGACTCTTTATTTTAGTTTTTATTTTTATTTATTTATTTATTTATTTTTTTTGTTTTTTAGGCAAGGCAACCCTTGGTCAACCCACAGATTGCAAGGACTTTGTCAGCTTACAATCCCTTATTTTTTTTTTTTTTTTATTTTTTATGCCTACAGCACCTGGTCTTCCTAGGTGGTCTTGAGTTGACTCTTTAAAGACAATTAGATAATTTAGAGGACTACCATTGCTGAAATGAGAATTTTAATATATTTTATGTTCGTTTAAGATATACTCCTTTTTCTATTTTGAAGAACTCAAATTGAATATTTGATTCTGGCCAATTCTCATCTTCTGCTGTGTGTTTCTCATTCTTCTTATTAGATGTAAGTCCTTAAAGTTAGATACTGTATGATAGACTTTTTGCACATCTCCTGTTTTCTTAACACAGAAGACTTGCATAAGTCTCTGTTAAATAGAAACATTTAGGGTCATTGTGATGGTTTTCATAAAATGACTCATCAGCTGGTAGGCAGATAATACTTTTAACTTGGAGAGGGCTTAGCCTGCTTTCACTTATAAACCAAACAATTTTTTTTCACATACTAAGGGTAAAGAATACAATAAAAATGGACAAGAAAAATCTTAGTTTTAAATATTGATCTTGCAAGGGTTTCTTTTAGAGCTTAGAAAAATGATCAGTCCTCAATCTGTAATACCGTCCTTGTATCTAATTTCATATATATAGAATTATATATGAAATACATATAATAAAATAAAAAGTACATAAACAATGCAGTTATACTTTCATTAAAGAGAGCAAAACACAGGCATTTAAACTTATACAAGTGATAAGAAATCCTTATTGTAATCTCAAAGGATTCAGCGCAAACAGCTCTTGCTATGCCTTTAAATATAATTCAATATTTTATATTTAGACACAGAAGTATAAAGAGCATTACACACAATGTCTCACACAAAAGTGGGCAGCTGCTATCACTACTTTTGTTCCTATTTTGGGGACATCTGTGCTGTAGGTTATCCAACACTGAACTTGAATTTATGCTCAGAATATGTCCTGACTCACTTGTATACTACTTATATCAGCTCGGACAAAGTTTACTTCTAAAATTTAAATTCTCCACCTCTTGTGATATGTGAAATCATTTGATAAATTGTAAAATTCTACATAATCAGAGTATTATTGCATTGAGGATGTTATTTTCTGGCTCTTTTTAAAGATGACGTCTGTAGTATATCCCAGCTACTTAAGAATCACAGTTACCCACTTACCTACCTATCCTAAGAGTCTTCTGATCTGTGGCTGATAGATTTTTACTAGAATGTGCCACAGTGTATTGTGTGAGACGTCAGTTATAAAGTTTACGGGACTGAGATTTTTGAAATGGCTGATTCAGATAAAGGTTTATTCATCAGAGCACCTATATTTTTGAAATTTGGCCCTGCCAAGTGCTGGTAGAGGAAGGAGACTGACAGCTTACAAGGTGAAAACCCCTCTGTATTACACTGGACACACACAACCTTCCCTAGACGGCCTTGGCCAGGAGCCTCTGCACCAACCAGGCTAAGACCACTGCAGGCTGTGAATGGGCTGTTCAGTCTCCAGACCTCCTTGCTTTCTGCCGTGCCCCCTTCCCCCAACCTCCTGGGCAGATTTTAAGCAAAAGCCCAATTAGTGGTGGTGACACCTGCCCACCAAAGAATGATGGAAGGCCATCAGCTCATGTCTCAGAGATCACTGAATGTCTAGTAGGTTGTGAAAATATTTGGTCATGACTCATTCACCACTTGGACTGGGTTCAAAGTGGGAAAACTTGTTTCTAGTTCCTTCAAGTGTCTAGCTACCTCCTCTGAATAAAATACATAGTATCACCTAAGTATAATGCCATACCCCCTGGGATTTTGGCTCTTTTGCAGGTTGAATATTGTACACAGCCACATAAGTTAAGTGCTCTTATTATGGCACAGTTCTTTGTATGTGTTTGTTACATGGCAGTTCATAAAGAGGTGACTACATTTTTAGGCATTTTCATGTTGAAATATATTTTTCACAGTAATGAAACATGAGTAATGAAAACAAGGTAAACTTTCTTCCTCATTAAATACTTACAAAGTGAAGCTAGCAAATTTTCTCTGCTTTTTCTATACATTTTATCTTTATCTGTGATTTTTTAAATGCTTAATTCATTATATTTTTGGAAGTGGAATGCAGAAAACTGCGCCAATTTAGCACTTTGCTCAATGTTTTCTAATCCTAACTCAACCCAGTTAGAGCCATTTTTTTTGTTAGATTTTTCCCTCACGATCATTTTTTTTTGTTACACTACTTTATTGTTTTCCTAGCTCAATACTATTTACTCCTTCTCTATCTTATGTTGAAGGGTTTTTAGAAAATCAACTTCAAAGTTTTTAAGGGGGCAGATAAAGTCTGTTGGTTAAAATTATTTTTCTTATCAAAGATATCATCTTTTAAGGCATATATTTTTCTTTCGAACACTTAGAAAAAACATTATATAAAAGAGTACATAAAGTCATATGTGATATAAAATTATATAAAAAAACTGCCATGTACCCATTATTCAGCTGAAATTATAAAACCTTTTGCCAATGTACCCATTCCACATCAAATTCCTTTATCTTTCTGTATTTCGTGTCCAACTATATGTATATACCCTAACAGTATGTTTAGCTTACCGGTATTAAACTTTATGAAAATGGAATTGAAATGTATGTATTCTATGCCTAACATGTTTTGTTCAACGTTTTTTGAGATTCACTTTTGTTATTATGTATGGTACTATATAGTTAATTTTTATTGTAAGAATTTCAGTGTATGAATATACCACAATTTATTTCTTCTACCACATAGCATATATAACCACATAACAATAGCTTAAGGCATGTGTTCAACATTTGTTTTGATAAACACTTGTGATTGTTGTTTTTGGGAACAATACAGCCATGCAGTGTTCTAATATAAGGCTCTTAGTACATGGATGTGAGGAGTTGAATTACACAGCTGCAGCATATGCATATGTTCAACTTTAAATGCCAAATATTTTCCAATGTGTTTATACCAATTTACACATACACCAGCAGTGGTTGAAAGGAAAAGTCTTCATGTCCTACATTCTTGGTAAAATTGGCATCGATTCACTTTTTTTTAAATTTAAATTTTAATTTTAATTGCAGTTGACATTTAATATTATTTTATATTAGTTTCAGGTGTCCAGTATAGTGGTTAGACATTTATATAATTTATGAAGTGATCCTCCTGATTGATCTACTACCTACCTGGCACCATACATAGTTATTACAGTATTATTGATTATATTCCTTTGCTGCACTTCATACCCCTGTGACTATTTTATAACTACCCATTTGTACATTTTAACCTTTTCAGCTTTTTCAACCAACCCCTCGACCACCTTCCCATCTGGTAACCATCAATTTTTTCTCTGTATCTATGAATCTGTTTCTGTTTTATTTATTTTGTTCTTTAGTGTCCACATATAAGTGAGATCATATGGTATTTGTCTTTGTCTGGCTTATTTCACTTAGTATAATACCCTCTACACCCATCCATATTGTAGCAAATGGTAAGATTTCATTTTTTTTATGGCTGAGTAATATTCCATTATATATACACACAACGATTTCTTCATTTAATCATCTATTGATGGCACTTAGGTCGCTTCCATATCTTGGCTATCATAAACAGTGCTGTAGTCAATATAGGAATGTACATTATCTATTTGAATCAGTGTTTTGGATTCCTTTGTATAAATACCCGCAAGTAGAATTGCTGGGTCATAAGAAAGTTCTATTTTTAGTTTTTTTGAGGATCCTCCAAACTGTTTTCCATAGTGGCTGCACCAATTTGCAGTCCCACCAACAGTGTACACGGGTCCCCTTTTCTCTACATCCTTGCCAACAGTCATTTTTTGATTTATTGATGATAGCCATTCTGGCAGGTATGAGGTGATATCTCATTGTATTTTAACTTGCATTTCTCTGATGATTAGCCATGTTATGCATTGAAAGTCCAGGCCACAGCAGTCAGACAAGAAAAAGAGATAAAAGTCATCTAAATTGGAAAGGAAGAAGTAAAACTATCATTATTTACAGGTGAAATGATACTATATATAGAGAATCCCAAAAATTTCACCAAAAAACTGTTAGAACTGATAAATTCACTAAAGTAGCAGTATACATAATCAGTATTCAAAAAAATAATATTCAGAAATCAGTTGCATTTTTATATACCAATAATGAACTATTAGAAAGAATAATTAAGAAAAAAATCTCATTTATAATTGTATCTAAAAATTTAACTAAGGAGGTAAAAGACCTGTATTCAGAAAATTATAAGATGTTGAAAGAATTTGAAGAGGATGCAAATAAATATAAGCATATATTTTACTTGTGGATAAGAAGAATTAACATACTTAAAATATCCATAATATGAACATTCAGTACAATCTCTAATGAAATACTAATGATATTTTTCACAGAACTAGAACTAATAATCCAAAATTTATATGGAACTATGAAAGACTCCGAGTAGCCATGGCAATCTTGAACAAAGCCGGAGGTATCACACTACACTACCTGATGTCAATCTCTACTATAGGTATATAGTAATCTAAACAGCATGGTATTGGCAAAACAGACACACAGATTAATGGAACAGAATAGAGAGCCCAGAAATAAACCCACACCTATATAATCATTTAATCTCTGAGGAAGGAGGCAAGAATATACAACGAGGTTAAAAACGGTCTATTCAATAAATGGTATGGGAAAAACGAGGCAGATACACATAAAAAAAAAAAAAAGAAACTGGACCACTTTCTTATTCCAAACACAAGAATAAACTCAAAATGGATTAAAGACTTAAATGTAAGACCTGAAGCCATAAAACTTCTATAAGGAAACATAGGCAGTGAACTCTCTGACCTTGCTATTAGTAGTATTTTTTCTGATATATCTTTTCAGTCAAGGGAAACGAAAGAAAAAATAAATAGGACTGCATCAAACTAAAAAGTTTTTGCACAACAAGGGAAACCATCAACAAAATTAAAAGAATGCGAGAAGATATCAGACAATAATACATTTGAAAAGGGGTTAATAACCAGAATTTATAAAGAACTCATATGACAACACCAAGCCCCCACCAACAATCTGATTAAAAAATGGGCAGAGGACCTGAATAGACATTTCTCCAAAGAAGTCATACAGATGACCAATAGATACTGACTCACTTTTCAATTTTTACATGAAATTCCACTTCTTTGTGGGTTTAATTATATTTTCTGATTACTAATGAGAATGACTATATATTCACATACTTATGATCCATTTGTTTTTTTGTTTTGTAAAGTTCCTGTTTATGTCCATGGCAATTTTCTCTTTGGGTTATTAGTCTTTTTTTTTTTTTTTGATTAATATGAACTTTTACAGATCCTGAATACTAATGTTTATTTACAGATGCTGAAGATGTTTTCTTGCAGATTATAGGTTGCCTCTTTATTCCCTTCATGTGTCTCTTAAGGAATAGAAGTTGTTAGTTTTAATGTAGCTGAATTTCTCATTTGTCTTCATGACTATATCTTTTGTATCTTTCTATAGATCTTTTTATACCCCAAGCTCATTTAAGATACTGTCCTAATTGTCGACCTAAGGGTTTATAGGTTTTTATTTTATAAAAAGAGAGTACTAATATATTTGTAACTTAAGATTCATGTAGTGTGATAAAGATCCTATTTTTTTCTTTTTCTTTTTTCCTTTCCAAATGAATAACAATTCTCCCAGCATCTTAACTGAATAGTAAATCTTTTCCCCACCAATCTGTAATGTCAGCTCAGAAGTCATTTATATGTGCGTGGATTTATTTCTGTTCTCTCTCTATTTACTCATATTCTTTATCTGCATCTATACCTTATATCCATTATACTTATGATACATTATAATACGTCTTGTTTTTTTCAGGCATGTTTTTGATGTTTCTAAGCCTTTGTCATATCATATTATTTTAGAGTTAGCTTGGTAGAATTAATTGAAACAAAGCCCTATTTGGATTTTGACTGAAATTACATTTAATCTGTAGATCAATTTGAGAGAATTTGCATCTCAACGATCCTTGGTTTTCCTATCAATAAACACAATATGCCTTTCCAAATAGAGAAGGTTTTTAAAGGCACAGTTTTCAATTAAGATTTACAGTTTTTTTCACATGCATTAAGCTGACTTCTTGTTAGATTTACTATTTTATGTTTCTTTTGTGGTTTAAAAATATAAATATTGTATAAATTGGCAAATGCTATAGACAAACAAAAAGTGCAAAAATCGTGGAGTTTAACTGATTTGGAATGCAAACAACATTGTGACCTTCAGCTGGTTAGGAACTAGAGTATCCGTAGCTCTTCCCAGCCTCTGTTCCTGCTCTCCTGATCTTAACTTCTTTCTTCTTGCTCTTTCCCCCTAGCTACTCTCCTCTCTCTCTCTTCTCCTTCATAGCAAAACACATGAAACACTTTACCTGAATTTGTTGCTCCACTGCAGTTCTTCATTGATAGTCAACCTTCTGCAGTGTGGTTTATGCCACTTTTCTAAATGACAGTAAATCTAAGGTACTTATTGTAAGTCTTATCATGATTTTTTCCTCAGAAATGTATGATATAATCAATCATTCTCTTTTTCATGAAACATTCAATTCTGTCTCCTGTGATTCAAAACTCAACACATCTTCTCCTACCTACTTAGCCACAACTTCTTTACCTTTTTCCTTTTTTTGCAAACTTCTCATGCTCTACCTAGTGGATTCTGTTCTGGGCACTCCCTTTTTCTCTCTAAATATGGGTGATCTCAGTCATTCCATCCATTTCTCTCAATTACTATTGATAGACTGAGGTTTTGTCCTCATTTTTAATTCCCCGAGCCTCAGACGTACCTACCTAAGCATATATTCTGTAGTTCATCTGGATGTTCCTCAGGTACCAGGCACTCAGTGTCTCTAACCAAACTCACAATCTTTTCTCTCATCCCACCGCCAGTCATAGCAGATGCCACCACTGCCCAGGCCATTGACCAACACAGAAGACTGAGTCATTCTTAATTGCTTCTCTTTTCTTCAACACTAAATCTGATAAATGATTATTTCCTGTTGATTTTATTGTCTTTTGAATCTCTCTACTTCATTTCATCTCAACCAATGTCATCATTAATCAGCCTCCATTATTTCTATACCAGCTTCCCAAGTGATTTCCATATCCCCAGTCTTTATTCTTGTCTGGCCATATTCTTCAGTGCAGCCAGAATAGTCTTTATGAAGAAAAATGTGATGATGCTACATATTTAAGACTTTGAATTGCTTTCCATTTATCTCAATTAAAAAACAAAACAAAAAATGCAACCAAAATTCTTTGCATGATTCACATAGCCATGTATGATTTAGTATCTTCTCTTCTCTTCATTTCCTCTTCAGTTCTTCTTCAGTTCCTCTTTTTAAAAATTTTCTACCACCTCTATTGGACAGTACCTCTCCCCCAACTCCCTACCATGCTGCTACCCTTGCATTCCACATTTCTGCTCTTCTGCAACTTATTATATTCTGTTGTAGTTACAGGTTTGCTTGTGTGAATCTTCTGTTTGTTAAGCTATGTTGGTAGGGTTACCAAGGTTTTCAACAAAAATACTAACAATACGGTTTAGACTACTATTAAAAAAAGTCATGATAGGAAAATTTAATTACAGTAATCTATGTTATTATATTGTAAACCAGTATTTTGTGCTAAGTTGCATTGCCTGATTGTGTATTATAGCATATATATAATCTGGCTAAAAAGACATTTATGGGTTTGATTTGTTCCCATTCATTTATAAGTCCAAATATAAGACTATATGGTTCAGAATTTACACCTGCCAAACCTTTCTATGAAAGCTGACCCATGTCCATTCATTTACCAAATGCCTAGCATAGAGCTTGGCATGTAAAGGTACTTACTAACTAATTGTTGAGTTAGTGAACGAATGAGAGTATAGAAGGGAGCAAGAAGAAATAATTAAGTGGTGATATTAGGTGGGGAAATTAGGGCTATTACATATTTAACAAGATCAAGCATACAGCAAAAAGAACATGTGGAATATATGGAAAAGATTTTGGGATATCATGCTTTCACAATTATTATTTTATTTTGATCATTCCTGACTTCCTTTTAAAAATAGAAATTCAGCAAAATTCTCACTTTTGAAATAATTACTTTGTTAAGAAAAATAGACATTGTTTTGATGTTTGAGCCATCTATTTTTTCTGCAACCGTATTCATGTAAAATTTCTCCCTGTATCATGCTGGACACCCACCATGTCTGCTTCTACCTACTTCTGTTTGTTAAGATCACTACTGAGTCAACTGTGAATAATCTGTAGATCAGTGATGGGCAAGCTTTATGTGTAAAGGGCCAGAGAGTAAACATTTTTAGATTTGTGGTCCCTAGGGTCTCTTTGGAACTCTGACTTCATCATAGACTCTGTGTAAGTGGATGTGACTGTGTCCCAATAAAAGTTTACAAAAGCTAAGTGAGTGATGTATTAGCCCATGGGTTATCATTTTGTAGCCCCATATGTAGAGGAAGTGGAAAGTCTGTTAGAGTAAGCCTGGATTAGAACTCAGCTCTGTATTTACAGGTATTTTTCTCCTTCATAAAGACAGGCAAAGATGAGCAACAGAGCCTATGCTAGCAGAAAGAGGAGGCAGGCAATGGTACCTTGGACCCTTATTCTGCACTGGCAGTTTTGTCTAGCATGCACCTTTGCATTTCCAACCTCCACGTTGATGCCTTTGACTTTTAGTTTGGAAAGCAACTGGTTTTGAAAAATAGGTTCTCTGGAATAATGGTTTTAATATTTATTTTACATGAGCAAGATGTGTTTGAGATAAATTTGGGCTACTTCCAAGGTAGCTCTAGGGACTTCTGTAATGTATCTGTAAGTGTTTATAAGGCAGAGTTTGCAAATTATTTTTAACCAGGAATGGCTCGGTAACTGAATGCTTCCTCATGGAAAGGGCGATGGAGTTCCCTAAGGAAAACAAGCATACTAAGAACAGTCTGACCACTTGGACAGAATTTTAATAAGTTCCAGGAGATGTGGCAAGTGAGGATATGGCAAAGAAAGCCACCATTTTTCTGGCTGTGTGCTTCTCCCCATGTGCCATACGTGGACTTCTCAAAGTTGTGTCATCCGTACTGTAATCTAGTTTTGGAAAAAATGTCCATAAGAAATCTCAAACTAAATTAGTATTTTATATGTAACATATTTTTGAAAATCGATGCCATGATTTCTCTTGATGTAACAAAAACTATTTCATTCATATTTTGTGCATAGAGCTATGGTGGACATTTTACAGTATTATTGTACTCTACTTATTTGGGTTATGTGACAGCCTGTAGTAAGAAACTGGTCCAGTTCAAAAAGGTGCTTTGTAAGCCTTCTTGATAGGAACATCACTGGAAACAGTCGAATGGACTTAAAGACTTTAAAACATTGAGAAAAATTGGAATAGTGGCTTTTTTAAATTAAAAATTTATTTTTTAGGGCAGTTTTACATTCAAGAACTGTGGCTTTTAAAATTTTAGGATCACTAGGTGAGCTTGTTCTTGGAATATGTCTGGAAAAATTATGATTGTGAAAATATGAAGAGGGGCCCAGGAAGCTTCATCTTTTATTTGCCACCGTAAGTAATTCTGAGACAAGTTGGTCCACAGACTTCACTTTGAGAAACACCGTTCTTAAAGCTTACTTCTTTTGTGTCTCATGGGTCTATCAAAAACAGCTCGTTGGGATAGAAATTGTATTTCACCTTTGGGTTGCCTCCAAAGCATTCTCTGGTGTATGAAAATTTTTATGATTTGAATTGTGCACTTCATTCAGCAAGACCCTACTGGCTCACACATTCAATAACAATGCCATGGAAGCTACAATAAAGAGGCAGATGCTTGGATCCTGCAATTCATATGATAGAAATGATTATATTCAGCAGCAAAATCCAGAGGGACTGGATGAAACCTAATCAGACTAGTCAGTTTCCAGAAATATCATCCATTTCTCAGGATGCGCACAATAGTATGAAAGTCATTAAAATCATTACATCAGTCTAGCATTTGAAGAAGAGATCTTTTTTTTTTTTTTTTTTTTTTTTTACATTTCTGTCTTGTTTTATATATAGCTAGATCACTTAATCCTATAATTCTCTGCACTGACTGCCAAGATGACACTCTAAGAATGAATTGAAATGACATCTCATGAGTTTCACACTTGAAATGATTAAGCTTATTTGGTGATAAAAGCTGAATTATTAATAAACAAGTAGTCTAGAGACATATGTTATTGTTTTGTGATCAAAGAGCTATAGTTATTTCCCCTAAAAGCTCCCTTTTATTCTTTGAATAATTGTTTAGTAAACAGATAGAGAAACATAGATCATCAAGTTGTAGTTTCAGATCCCTCTCTCCCTCCTTTCCTTCCTTCCTCCTCCTCCTCTCTCTCAATCTCCTCCTACTCACCTTTTCTTCTTTAAAATGTGCACCCTTAAGGAGCAGCTTTGGTAGATTTTGTAATGGCATGTGATAGTGAAGTCTTTTCTCTAATTTTGATCCTATTATTGATTAACATAGTTTTGAGCAGGTATTTTAATTTTTAATGACTAATTTCTCTATTTTTATCAGGAGCAAGATGATATCAGCTGTGCAGCTCAACAGACATAGGCAATTGAAATAACATAGAAACTTGAGCTTATTCTAAATGTAAGCACAAATATCCCTATAAGTGATTATGTTAATTTAAATAATTTTAAAAATAAGTGATTTAAGTGATTCTATAAGTGATTGTTAATTTAAATAATTTTTTTGATACTGAATTTTATATATTTGTTTAAATAGCCACTATATTCCTAAAGATGAGTATAGCCTATGTCAGAGAAGAAGTCCTCTCGGGAGCTTTATAGCAGCCTTAATGGCGCTTGACCCTGTGGTTAATAACTGCTCTTAAAATTAAATTGTTGACGCTCATGAAGAGAATGCACTCTCCAGGCTCTGGCAAGCTCCACGACTTACATCTGATCCACCTTACAACTGGGTCTCTGTTTGTTGCACTATGATAATATTGGTTGCATATTATTATTTTTAGCTCCTTGATAATATTTAGAAAATGTTTGATTGTACATCATGCTAAAAAAGACAGTGATTTTCCTTTGGCAGTACAGGTGTTGTTTGTGCTAATGTAGATGCGAACACTAAGGACATCTGTCAAGTCTCTTTGGTAGCAAGAGCCCCGGCATTTCTTTCTGAGGCTCTCAGGAGACCAGTGCACACGGTCCTCAGAACCGGCTTTGTGACTCCCACATTTCTCCTGTAGGTTTTGGTGGACAGCCTAACTGTGACTTTGAAGTTCTTCTAGTAAGTTATTGTCAAAGAGTTATCAGCAAGAAGATGATGTTCAGAAGAAGAGAATCTAGCCTGTAGAGAAACGATGGGATATCATCAGAGTCACTTTGTTGAGACGGTTCTGACTTGCTGAAGTTAGCATTAACCTGCAGGAGGCAGAGAAGAGATCTAGACGGGGAACCAGAGACCCCACAGTGTCACCCAGTGACCAGGGCAAGTCATTTAAGCTCTCTAGACTTCACTTTTCTGTTTGTAACATGAGTAGTAAAGTGGATTTTTGTGGGATCAAATGAAATAATTTGCCTTATAGTGTGCTGTGTGCTTCAAAGTGCTAAATAATGTGTGGAGTTGTTGGTGTTGATTTTATGTTCATTAGATTGAAAATGCTACGAACTGGAAATTTAAGGCTAAAAATTGTCTTGTTTCCAATGAGTGAATGGTTAACTGGTATATTTTTGGCAAAAAGTTTTTTTTCTCGTCCCTTAGAAAATGATTTCTGCACAATTTTTTTTTCCTGCCATAGAATAACAAGCGGCCTGGTAATACGAGATACTTTATGATCAGATGGGTTATGCTGGCGATATTCTTTTCTCTGTATGGACCAAGTCATAACAGTGGAAAAACTCAAGTCAATTTCATTTGATACCTGTGATATTACTTCTCTGTCCTTCACACCACAGTCTTAGAAGATGACTGCTCATCTGGTAGATTGAAACAGTAACCACATTCAGATTAGAGCTTCTGAAGGACAGAGTGCACTAGGTGGCTTTAAACAGCAGTTAAAGCATTTGCTAGTCTTTCATAGAACCTTGAGAAGAGACGAAAACCTGTAAACAGGCCTTTCCCTTTCCTAGCTTATCCCATGTGGAGAATCTGTAGTTCAGAACTTGGGAGGTAGGGAGAGAAGATAGATGTATGTATTCTGAAAAAGCTCCCCTGGCATCATGGTGATCCTCTTGTTAGGTCTTTTTCACTTTTCCCTTCTTTTATTGTTCCTCTGCTCTGTGGCTATATTTCTATTTCAAGAAGTTTATAAAAATTAAGTTTGTATCATAGATAATGACATTCACTCCAGAGAAAGACTGAAGAGAAATGTGATAAGCATTTAAGAAACCGAAAATTGTTGTAACTTTGGTTTACTATGAAGATGCATAGCAGGTAAATTTACCCCTTCTATTATACTACATTTGGAGTTTTTATCTTGCTGGGGTGAGGTCAACATGAGAAATGCTAATGTCTGGGCTATTAAAATAGATTCTTAAGTAAGAGAGACAAGACATATATGGATTTCGGGAGGATATTGTGCATGATCGTTTTGGTATCCATGAAATCCCAGTGTTTAAGGTTTTAAGTTTCTCCATTCTCAAACATTTGCAGTCTAAAAGCAGGTTGTACCACCAGAGAATTCACTGGATTCCACCAACACTGGGAGGACTAAGTTTTGTGATTGTGAGTTTTGGATAAGAGCTTCTGGAGCTAGAAAACTAAAAAGGAAAGAAGGAAAACAATGGTAGCACTATGGAGAAGGAACCAGAGGTTGTCCCTTCCTGTTAATCCCATAACAATAATATACCATATACCTATGCCAGTTTCCGTGGTCAGGCGTGTGTCATGAAGTGTGGATTCTGACAGGCATTGGGGGTTCGGAACCATGACATCAAAGGGGGGATTCATCGCTGAGATGTTGGCCTGGGAGCTTCAGGGACAGAATTGTGCTGTGAATTCTCATGAGCTTGGATGTATGAGCGGGTGTTTTATAAAATGGGAATTTTCAGAGAGTTCTGTTTCTGCATTTTATATATTTTATGCTTGCTTGGTTGTTTTTTATTCATTGAACCTCTTTGTATGGTCTCATTTGAAACAAGAGGACAGTGTTAGCTACCCTATACATTATGTTTTTTTGGATGTCTTATATAAAACCGATTAAACTGAATTGAGATAAACTAAATGAAAGACCAGAGCTTTCATGTTTTATGGTTCAATTCTACAAGAAGGATCCAAGTAGCTAATTATTTGTTTCAAATAATCTAAATTGGCTTAAAAAGCTATCTAAATTAAAGCAGATTAGAATATGATAAAAGTATTTACAAAAGAAGAAAGTAAACTACTGTAGAGAAATGGTATAAAATGGAGAGGGCATGGGCATGGGGCACTTGTGTAAACACTTATGTAAAAGTTCTCAGTTGCTTTGGTTAAGTGCTAAATGTAGCTGTAAAATTCCTAGTAGCCAGTGCATAAGTTCAGTTGTTCAGTTATTCAATTTCAAGTGCCCATTAAATGAAACAGAAAAATTCCTCAGGAGAATTACAATGTTAGACATATAATACAGGAGCAATGGAGGAACTCTTCTTCCTTCCTTATTTTTTTTTTAAATAAAATAAAATATGTTATAGAACTCTAGTCTTCAAAATAATTTCTTATAACTTAAAAATCGCCAAATTCATTATATGTGAGGCTCTGATCCCAAGAGAGTGGAATGACAAACTCTAAATCAAAATTCTAGAATCTCATCCCATGTTAATCTAGGGCTTGACAATCACCATTTATTTATTCCTAATTAACACCTGTTTTATATTATTCTGAAGTGATAAAAATTAATTAGGAATCAAATTTGATGTTATTGGTTGGGTCATCCAATGAATCCTCATGATATTTTATAATCTCATCTAACCTGGGATGATGCATGATTTTTTTAAAAAACAGATTTGATATTCCTTACTTGACAGTGTTTTTCTGCCTTATATTCCTTCCATACATTCATTTATGACTCTTTGCTGTGAAGGGTTGCATGACATCTGTTTTGAATCAGATTTTCCCTAATTTATATGTATGCCCTCTTGTTCCATCATCTGCGTTAAAATTCACAAGCAGACATGATCTGTTCCACGCCGGAATTTATCTTCTGTGCTGCAGATCTGTAAAACCATCTTTACTACCTTGTTTCACAGGTCTCTTCTGTAAGCATTTGTCTTCTGGGCATTTCTTTCTTTCACCTTTGACTTGAAATCAGGCATAGTTGGAGTTTTTGTTTTGGCCTGTCAATGGCTTAAACATCTTTCCATGAAGGAGAAGAGCTAATCAAGTTGGTAGTGCAGAGGTCTGTGTATTCTCACCTTTCAGATTTGAAATACCTTCTCATCATTCTCCCTGCCTTTTCTTATTTCTGTGGAGTTTTAAAAATCATTCCCCCGTACAATGAAGACATCTGGACATTCAGAATGCGTGTCTGGTTGTACGTCGTGTATGTGTTTTTCTTTAAAAAGAGGCACAAATTGCAGCCCTTCTGCTCATGTTCATTCTTCTAGGATTGGTAAAATTCTTACTTTGAATGGAGTCATTTTTTCCCACTAAGGTAAACGTTTTGGAAATTTTGTTTAAAACATCTGTGCAGTGTCTCTTCTATCCTGGAAAGCAGCCTGCTCCTGAAGTGCTGAGGGATTCGTTTAATTAAGAGGTGCGGTTGCTGGCTTTAGTCACCAAATAGTGCAGCTCTGAATTCCCTAATCTTCTCATAAGGACTCTGGTCTCTGAGGTACATCACCGAGGGATCGAAGGTGGAGTTTTATACTTTCAAGGAATATCCTGCTATTTAGATGAGTGGATTTTGAGATAATACGTAATGAGCAACTTTGTTCTTTGTACTTCATTAGGGCCAATAGATTATTAAATATAATGAAACAATAATTTGCTTAGTACCTAGTATTTTTGGCCAGTATACCTGTGTTATTCGTACGTCTTACAGAGATGAGGAATACTCCATGGTTCATAGCTCTGAGCCACATCTAATTAGCACTTTATTGATCAATTGGAAAAAAATGCATTGATTGTTTTAATGTTGATCTTTAGAAAAATTTTTAGTGCAGTACAAGAAAACTATTCAACCACCTTTATATAACAATCTTTTACTTCTTTAAACTTTGTTTTCAAAAGTTCTGTGGTTTGAAACATGCTTTGTGTAGGAGGCATACCAAATGTTTTGCAATATCTTTGTTCTTCTCTCCATTTGTTCAAACATCTAAAAATTCATTTGCGCTTCTAGAAAAAGTGATTTGTAATTCTTGGGCTTAATCTTATTGCAAGTGGGTGGACAAATTATAAACATTTTATTTTGTTTTTTTCATGTTGTCTCCAGCTACTGCAGTTGCCTAGTTACAATTTTCTGTTGTCCTTAATTGGTTATTGGCCTAACTTGTAACTGGTATACCAGTTAGTGACAAATAATTATTTAGAATGTCTTCTTGATTGACTGGAGCTTTAAACTGTGGCCTTTGATGTTAGAAATTGGGTTTTTATGCTAGTTAGGAATCATGCTGTTATCATTTTTGTCATCTTTGTTAATTTTGCCATCTTTCTTTCTTGGTCCCACTCTTCTATGTTTTTATACTAAACATTTAAAAAAAGAATACAATTAGAATTTATACCTAATTTTAAATACATAATTTTTCTTTTATGTTTTCTAAACTGCTATGCATAGTTGTCGTCATCTTGCTGACCGATGGGCAGTGTCAGGGATATAAGAAGTCATGTAAATGATAACTGGTGAAGTAATGAGAGGTCATTAGTATTGGACAGTGGCTGGGAGGCCACAGCCTGTGAGTCAAATCTGGTCCACTACCATTTTTTATAAATAATTTTTTTGTAATATAGCCATACCCATTTGTTTACACATTGTCTATGACCCACTTTGTATGGTGGTGGCAGAGTTGGGTCATTGCAGCAATGACCATATGGCATGCACAGCCTAAAATAATTCCCATCTGGTCTTTGCAGAAAAAGTTCTGGTAAATCCTGTCTTGGGATGGCTCTCTTTATCACTATGTGTTTGCCTAGGGCAATGGTGAAGTTTGTGGTAGAGTTCATTTTGTTTCTCTTACGATACCCAGACACTTAATTGTCTTGGGCAAATTAGGACTTATGAAAATCTTCTAATGTAGTTTGCAAAGTCTCTGATTTCATGTAACTGAAGCTTGCTGTGACAAGTTGGTCAACTCTTGATTGATTTAGTATTTTGATACTCTTAGTAGGTGATGATATAATGGTATAATTAGGTCATTAATATTAATAATGTCTCAGGAAAGGGAAATAGGACCAGTTGAGTACCTCCTATGATCTAGGCTCTAGACGAGGTTCCTGTCCCCAGGTGGCAGTTAAAATCTAGAAAGTGACGTATCTGCAACACAGAAAAAAGGCATGCCAGATTCCAAGGGAGACGGTTTGCTTCTCATATTCTCTTCCATCTAATTCTCGTTTAACAATTAAATTCAATAGTTAAAAAGCTTGTCTGAAATTAGAAATTAGAAAGTGGCCGTTGACATTAGAATATAGATCTGCAGGGTTTCAATGGCTATACTTCTCATGCTAAACCGTATTGCCTAGGCATTGCATCAAGACATGTTGTCTTCATAACAATCAACTTGCAGCACCTTACTAACGCGCTAGATAAGGTGTTGAGCATGTGTAATATATAACCTCATCCATATGAGAGGAAGGTAAGATACCAAAATCATATCCACATCAAGCGTCAAGAAACCAAGCAAGTTTTATAGACAAAGGCTGCCTGGAGCTAAAAGCTCTGTCAATGGTGACAGCACACCTTACAGATCCCTTTAGCACATGGGATGTGCTAAATTTCTCTCCAATTTCTTTAGTCTAGGCCACTCTTTTTCCAAGGCTAATACTTTCATATGACAAAATGATGGGAGATTAACCTGAAACCAAGGAGCGATTGTAACCATCAAGACAGTCACTGAGTTTTTGAGCTTGTTATGAGCCCCAATGTAACGCTGGAAACATCCAACAAAATGACCCCCAGTCCTGCCACATTCTTAACTGCTGGTTCCTCCAGGTCCCACATCATCAGACTCCTGCTGGAGTCACTGTTGTCACTCTGCTCGCTGACGCCAACTGCATTTGGTGAAACATTAGCAGCTACACAAGAGCTCCCGATTTGTCAAAATATTTGTAATACTTTCATTCTTTTGTGACAAGTCTTTGGATCTGTTTAACAAGCTGCAAATCAAATAGACTCTTCTAGGAGCTGCAGTTTTCAGGGATGACATATCTGTGGATTGTCACTTTCATCATTGATCTTTTTCTTCTAAGTGATATGGCTTCAACTTGGCTGATTCAAACCCTGAAGCAATTCTAAACTGTTTATAACTATTTGAAATAAAACTCAATTTGCACATATATACAGCTTAAGTTTCAAAATGGATAAGTCTGTTGAATTATAATCTTGAACTATTAATTATGTTTCTTTCTTTGCATATATATGTCAAATAATTATGATTAGAGGGAATATATTTATTAACTTCTTAATAATTTCTTTTCACATTCGGTGAAAAGAAATCTGGGAGTAGATACTTTGTTTACTACTTTATAGAGGTCTAACATATTCTAACCTATTATAAGTTCTGCTGCCAAGCGAAATCTGGTGGTTATGATGGGACAAAAATAAGTGACTCGATTGTTTTGGCTCAACTCTTTAGGTAGTGCTAAGTATAAGATTGCATCAGGGGGTATTAACTTTAGAGGATATGGATAAAAAGAGTTGAAAAAATATATATTCCACATATTCTACATGTAAAATTATAACCATATCATAACAGAAAACATATGGGGTGCCATTAGCTTGACGTGAGTTACTGCACATGCTCACAGGCCCTTTACTCCAGCATTTTAAATGAGAGCATACGATTCTAAAGGTCGTGACATGAGTCGTCAAACCAACCTGATGATTACACAGTATCAGAAAATAGAAAACGATTAAAAGTCTTTGAGAAAAGTGTCATACAAAATTTGGACCTTAAATTAATAAATTAAGAGATGAATTTCAATAACAATTAAACTGGCATTTAAGAAATTTTGTGGAAATGTACAAATCATGCTAATCTTGATGTCTGGGTATGATTAGTTTATTATGACAGACTGCAAGGTCATTAAGAAAATTAACATATTCCAGGTGCATTATTCTACTGGCAAAATGCCATGGGGGAAATGTGTTTATTCATCTGAAACCAAGAAAAATATAATTTAATTCAGATGTGCAAGATAAAACTCAGTTCAAAGCTACTTGTGGAGTTTTCCCTCCATTGGCACCACAAAACAAAACTTGAGCTTTTAACAATGTTTTAGCAAATCACAAATCTATTTTGCAGGAGTATTTTCAACTTCAGATTCCATCAACATAGTGAATGAGGGATGTAATACATTTTGGGGTGCTGGTTTGAAATTTTTTTGCAGGAAGTTATTATATATCAAATGTTTTGAAAATTAGGTTGATTTTTGTCTTTATATGAATATTTATAAATATTTATCTAATACATTTAATAAAATCCTTTTTAATATTTACTTTGCTCTGAAAAATAATAATTTTCATTTGGGATGAAAAATTATTAAAAAAAACCTCTTACCTCTCCAATTATTTCGTTAAGTTTTATTCATTTGAAAAATTATTTAATTAGGGCATTTTGGAAGATACCAAATATTTAAATTTGAAGTTTAGCAAATGTTTTTCTTAATAAGAAAAATAGGAAATACTGTTCTTCCTAGAACAGAAAGCATAAAATTAAGATTTTGTATACCTTGATTTAAGATCAAATAATTTGTGTTTTAATATTTTTCTCTCTCTGGTATCTCAATATTCTATGATTTTTTTTTTTTTTCCTAACAGTATAAATAGGAGTCTTTGACCAATACTTTGTCATGGTTATATGTGGTTTACATAAACTGTAGTTCTGGAGAAAAGATTTTATTTTTAAAAGTTTTCAGTGTCCAAAGGTGAAAGAAATTTTTGAAATTATGAACCATTTATTACATGATAAGTGACATGTCTTTTCTGGGCTTGCCCTCCCAAATGGGGAAATATCATGTCTAATTTCTTTAAAAAATACCAGTTCAATTAAATTGACATTTAATTATTTTCTTTGTTTTTTTTTCTTTTTTTGAAAGCTCCGTATCTGAATTTTATACAGAGCATACAAATATGAAATTGGAAATAATGTTTAACATAAAGGCACAACTGGCATAGATATAGAGAGCTAATCTTTTTTTCCTGCTAAGACACATGAACTTCTACATTTTTTTTCCTATTTTCTAAAACAACGTATATTAATATTCCATTCAAAACAGACTAGTTAAGTGTTGTCCTCTGGACGAACTCAATTTACACTGCTTTCTAGATAGGTTAGTATGTTGAGAAGACTGACTGAGGCTCTGTCTCCTTGTATGTTCAGTATGCCTGCTTTCCTATTAGAAGACACTCTCCAGTCTTAGTTCCCTGCCCCCCCCCCCAAATGTATTGAAAGTAAAATAGAAAGATATTTCAATTTCAATTACAACTAAGAGACCCAAATTTTCTCTGGTAGAATACTTTTACTGTTTGAGACCCAGATCATTCTCCATGCCATTTGAAAATTTGAATTTATAAACATGTACCTATTAAAACAAGTTAATTACTTCAAGTGAACCATTTCAGTATATATCACAATGAAATGTATATATGTACTCATCCACAGTAGCTACAGCATTATTTGTAATATTGAGTTACCTTATTCCCTTTTCTGCATGATTTGATTCAATATAGATAAAATTTTAACGCCTTGACTGAGAAATTGAACTTTTGAAGGTCAGATAATTTAATAATAGGACTAATATATTAACAAATAGGAAGCTGTTTCCTGTGCTCAATGAAATGAATTTTAGAAATATCATCTGTTGAATAATCACTTCTATGTAGGTTTCCAAAGATCATAGTTACTAGAAATCATGGTTTGATGATCAGTGCTGATAAATATTAAGAAAGTAGGAAGAGAGTTTTAAGATGACATTCATATGAAACTGTGAACATAAATCTTTTGTTAAGAAACTGTCTTGTTTTCTATGATTTAAAATTTAATAGTGCAAATAGCTTAAATGCAATTTATAGTTCCTGGGTATCCAGGTGTGCTCAGCGTAATTACAAGGGACCTTGAATGTGGAGGAGGGAGGCGGAAGAGTCAGAGTGATGTAATGTGAGGACTGAACTGCTCATTGTGAGCTCTGAACAGATATAGACCAATCGGGCCATGTGTCCGGGAGTGCAGGCTGCCTTTTGGAAGGTGAAAAGCCCAGAAAACAGATTCTCCCCAGAGCCTCGGGATGAATGCAGCCTGGCAGACACTTTGATTTTGCTCAGTGAGGACTATTTCAAGCCTCTGACCTCCAGAAGTATAAGTAAGACACTAAATCCGTATTGTTTTAGAGCGCTCAGTGTATGGCACTTTGTGATAGTGGTAATAGGAAACTAAAGCAAGTCAGAAACAGGGATACATTTTCAATTGTGATCAGTATTGAATGATTTCTACACTGGGGAATGAAGGGTCTTGTCAAAGGAAAGTTAAGAATAGAAGTGAATATGCATGGACTCTGCTCCTCGAGGGTTCACAGATGAGTGCGTGCCCTCCCCCCCCCCCATTCCTTCAGGTCTGTGCCCATCATACAGCCCGCAGGCTTTTATCCCCAGTTGAAGATCAGCACACCTGTGCTGTTTTCTCCTCAAAGTATCCATTAGAGTAGAGCGATTTGTTAAAAGAACACAAAAATTTCCACTGTTTCTATCAGTTCATGATTGTGCCTCAGGAAACTTACTTTCTTTCTCTCTCTCTCTTTCTCTCTCTCTCTTTCTTTTTCTTTCTTTCTTTCTTTCTTTCTTTCTTTCTTTCTTTCTTTATCTGTGAAATAGGAGTAATGCTACTCATATCCTACATAAGGTTGGGATTTTCTCTTTGAAAACTTAATGTGGTAGAAAATTTACTTGCCTGTTTATTTTTTACAATAGTGAGGGTTAATCTATAAGAAAATCCTGACGCTTTGATCTTGTTCATTGACAAACTGGTTTTCAAGAACTGCATTGTTGTCTTCCTTTCTGTTTTTGTTCCCACACTTAAATTTGCTTTATTTGGGATTATTCGGGTTCGCTGCTATTTTCATGACAGCTGAAGGACTGTAGTGGTGACCTCCTGATGCCACTGTGCCTTTAACAGCTTTCATCCTTTGTTTCCTGGGTCCCTCTCAGCAGTCATGCTGAAAGCAGTTTTATTAAGACCAGGCAGATTTGAATTCTTGGAAAGATTCCTGGGAGCATTGTCACATGAACTTTACCAGAGTCTGTATCTGATAAACAAGGATCTTATTCAGATTCAAGCAGAGAGTAAGTAACTTTGCACAGCTGGATAACAGGCCAACATCACACCACAATATGTCCTGGAGTGGTTAGCTCATCGCAGTGGCTGATTAGTTCTCTTGCAGGAGTCATACAAAATGCTGTCACTAGGAGTAGCCATATAATGGGGCTTTGCAATTGTGACTTCTTGTTTTCAAGGCAGCACCATGTACGACTTTTTCAACTGAACCTTCATTTTTGCCTAACTGGACACTTGCCTTCTTTTCATATCTGCCATGAGGAATAGAAACCTTAAAAACTATAGACTCATTACTGTCCTGTTAATGGATCAATTTACAAGCGTTAAATTCCAGTGAGAGTTGGTGCGTAAACGTATGACATTATTGATTAAAAAAAACTATGTAAATTGGTTAATGATTAGGAAATTTTACTACGTAACATGTCAGTACCTTACTTTATTTGGACACCTTTCAAAGATATGTTGAACAATTTTATGTAATGCCACTGCTGTATAATAAAGCATTTGGTTGACCTTTGTCCCTGGTTCCCGGAATTTCCCAAGCAGTTGGAGTGTATTTCTTACTAATGGTGGTTATCTGGGACCACAGCTGAGTTTATGCTTATAAGGTGACACATGGTAGACCCTAAGTAGTTTCCTCAGGGAGTCTGACAATGCCGTAAAGACCAACCATGTGATTAGAGGGTTGGGGCTTTGAACCACATGATATAGGCCTGACCTCCTGACCTTGGGGAGGTGAGGAGAGCTAGAGATTGAGTTCAACTCGTATGGTCAGTTCAGTCAATTGTGCCTACATAATGAGATCCCAGTAAAACTCTGGACATTTGAAGCACAGGTGATCTTCCTAGTTGGTGATACACATCAACATGCTAGGGGGATGACGTGTCAGGAAGACTCAGAAACTTTGCATTTGGGACCCTTCCAGATCTCCCCTATGCGTCTCTTCCTTTGGCTGGTCCTTATTTATATCCTTTATAATAAAACTGTACCATAGGCCTAGTATTTTCCTGAGTTCTGTGAGTCATCTCAGCCAGTTATTGAAACAGGAGGAAGAAGAGGTAGTGGGAACCCCTGAAGTAGTAGCCAATTGGTCAAAAGTACACATAGCCTTGGGACTGAAGTGAGGGGAGTCCTCTGGAGGACTGTATCCTTAACCTGTGATTTTTAACTTAACTTCAGGTAATTAGTGTTGTAATTGCATTACAGCCAATTAGAACTTTCATACATAGAAATATATATCTATTTATGTATATCTGCATCATAGAGTTAATTTTTCTGTTTTAATTTAGACCATTGATACTGATACTGATATTTTTGATCCTAATACATAATATACTGAACTAACATGATTTAAAGTCATTTTCATGTCAATGAATTTTAAAGAGTTCTTTAGTGACAAGGAGCCTGGAAAGTAATTATCCTAGTTTTTTGATGAGCCCAAAATTGTTTGTTCTATGATTATTCAAATACCTCTTCCCATTCACTACAAAATTTGACTAGGAATACTGAGGTGGTTGCTTGATAATAAGGCAACGATATACATAGTATTGCTAGCTTAAGGTAAGTCACAGTCATATCCTATATCATATCTATATCTTCGACACAGGGACTGTCATGATGATAGAATTGTCATTTGATTGTCATTCAGCTGCCTCCTACCATTCATTATAACAGTTAGAATCAAGCATTAAAAACTTGCCTGATATTCTTTTTAACTAAAACAAAATGGTCATGTTGCAGATACCAATATTACCTTTATTACTGATGAGGAAACTGAGACAAGGAAGTTTATGTAAATTGTACAAGTTACGTAAGTAGTGGGTGGCAGAGCTAGTATCAGTCCTAGTGTATTTTGCTCTTGTTCTTGAGCACTGAACAATTCATTGGCTAGTCATTGCATTCACATCTCATAGTCAAAAGGTGATGCTGATTTTCAGATGCTGTTTTTATTAAAATATAATTGGATACTTTGCATTCAGTGTCAGTGATTCATTTATTAGTAATATTTATAGAGCACCTATCATGTGCCTGATACTGGTCAGGTAGTGGAGCTACAGCTCTAAATAAACAGAGTTGTTTCACTTAATTCAGGGCAGGGATGTCTGGGACTGGTTGCACCAGGTGTGCTTCTTAGACCCAGCCTCTTCCACTACACTCACCAAGAACACCCGGGGTTGGTGCTGTTGTGTCCTTTCTGTCTGTGGGAAATGGGGCATCAGGAGTTAATAGGAGAAGCTGAACGGACCAAAATCAATTCAATCAGACTAGAAAAATAAAGTAAAAGAACTACATAAAACTGATGACATTTTTTGTTCACATTTTCATGTCTTATTATTTGTCCTTTTCACTAGAAAAATCTTTCTACTATTTATCAGTCATCTATCTGCCCACCTACCTATCTGTCTGCCTGTCTACCTATCTACCTAAATTTAAATGGGATTTCATAGTTCTAAGATTGTGTTATCAGAACATTTGAAGATTCCTAAATGTTGCTTGCTCTTATGCATTTATTTCTATTTAATTTCTCCTCACTTGCCAATTTGTGATTACTGAGGCCTCAAATTATGGCTCTTCCATTATGCATTCTAAATTCCATTTCCAATTACCATCATCTATTGGTCTTGATTCCATCCCCCACCTCCCCCCACACATATTTGAGGAGGAGCTGATTTTTCAGATGGAGACAAAAATATAGCGCTGCTTCAAATATAAATTGCCTTTGAAAGTCTTCAGGGGTTCAATGCCAAATTATAACACAGGAAGACTTTAAAGTAAAAACTGCAATTTTTAGTTAAAATAGATTATAAATTATATGTAAGTATTCAAGGGCAACATTATGTATATTCTTAAATATTGTGTCTTCATATTTAAGATTAGAGCTTCTTTTCCCTCTAAATGTTGTACTTATATATACGATAGTGATTATTATACACATTTGACTAATGGGCTCATTATGTTTACAATATTTATTTAAAATATGTGTAGTTGCTTTATGTTGACATAGAGAAATTGGTCCATTAATGTGGCAAGTCAAAATAATCAATTTTTTGTAATTTGTTTCAAGAACTGTCAGGGTATTTTGAAATGATTTAGCTGGGACCTGCACATGTTAACTGAAGTGGATAATTGCAGTAATTATCTGAGTTATTCCAGAAAAGTATATTTTCATTAATCATCTATATTTTTTTCTATTTTTACTTGTTTACCTGAATTATTTGGATAATATTTTCAGTTTTTAATATCAATTTCTATATACAAAAACATGCCAGTGTATTTTTTACATCATGAGGAACTACATTCAAGTATTATTATTAAAATAAATAAAATTAATGTTATCTCAAAGGTGAAAGGCAAATACAAAGTGCTTTAGGAATATTTTATTTAACAAAAGTAATATAATCTCGAAGCTAAAAGATTGTTTTGGCAATATTTCATGTTTCTTTATATATTCATCAAAAAAAGTTTAAGAGGGGATTAAAGGAAAATGTCCCATGTTTCTACTCCCTTCAGCCTTCCCCTCAGGTCAGTAAAAACCATGTATATGAGTGCTGGGAGTAGGGCCAGGGCATGCCGATGGAAGCTGGTAGGCTTGCTCACTGCAGTGTATCTGGGAAGAGACACATTGGTTGGGGGACTTTCAGGTGATGATGATGCACTATTTCTTGTGGTAGTTACAAAGGTAGTTACACTTTAACATTATATGATTATATGTAGTTTACTTTTGTCTTGATGCATTCTATTCCATAATTTAGAAAAGAAAGCAAAAATATGATCTTATTAAAGGACATAAAACAAAAAACAAACAAATCGAGAGATGCTGATGATTCTGAGTGGGAAAACAATAAAACTAACAATTTTTTTAATTTATGTATTTAATGCACGTCCAGACAGACTAGCAGTGGTTTAAGAATTAGATAAAACTATTTATAAATTTGTATGAAAGAAAAAATGTCCTAGACTATTCAAGAAAGGTATAAGAAAGATTAGGTGTAGACTTGCCCTACCTGATACTGAAATTTACTCCGAAACCATTGTAATCAAAACAGTATGACATTGGCACAGGAATAGAAAAGTAAATTAGTTGAACACAATAGACATTTTAAAGATGTAAAATCAAGAGCATAAGGACACTTAAAATAATGGAAAAATTATATTCCAATTTAGTGGAAAAGAATGTTATTTAATGAAAGATGCTGACATCGTTGGTTATCCATCAGGAAGACTTTAGGAAAGCTGGGATTTCAGAGGATCAAAGGAAAAAAATCTAAGAATAAAACAGTAAATTGTATAACTATTCGCCCAATAGAGGGGAAATCTTTCTAAGCAAGATAGGATACTCAGAAAAGAGAAATATATCTGAGAAAGAAAAATGGAAACTTTGAATGACAAGATCATATCAAACTTAAAAACAAACTATTATCTGGGAAAAATTATATTATCTATGACAGTCTGATGATCAATATTTCTAACATGCAAAAGACTTATAAAATGAAAAATAAAAATAATATTTGAAAAAATGAGTATGGAATATGTATATGCATAATATTCTGTCTGTACAGAATTTTCCAAAAAGTATCCACTGTATCAGAAATCACATCACTGTTTATGGTATTGAATTTATTAACATAATACATCTGTATTTGTTTATAATGATTTATCCATTTTATTTATTATTGAAGTATACTTGATATATAACATTTTATTAGTTTCAGGTGTACAACATAATGATTCAATATTCGTATACATTATGAAATGATCATCACAATAAGTCTAGTTATCATCTGTCAACATACATAGTTACAAAAATTTTATTTCTTTGTTTTTCTTGTGATAAGTTTTAAGATTTACTCTTCACAACATTCAAATATGCAATAAGTGATACCATACTGTATATTACATCCCCCTGACTTATTTATTTTATAACTGGAAATTCGTACTTTTGACCCCCTTCACCCATTTTGCCCATCCTTCTAACCTCCTCCCCTTAGGCAAACACCAGTCTGTTCTCTGTATATATGAACTTGGTTTTGTTGTTGTTGTAGCTTGTTTGTTTGTTTTATTTTTTAGATTCCACATATAAGTCAAATCATATGGTATTTATCTTTCTATGTCTGACTTATTTCACTAAGCATAATGCTCTCAAGGTCCAACCATCCATGTTGTCACACGTGGCAATATTTTATTCTTTTTATGCTGAATAGTATTCCGTGTGTGTGTGTGTGTGTGTGTGTGTGTGTATACCACATTTTCTTTCTTTCTTCATTCATTGATGTGCACTTAGGTTGTTTGCACATGTTGGCAATTATAAATATTGCATAAATAAACATGGAAATGAATATGTTTTATATATCTTTTCAAATTAGTTTTTTTTTTTCATTTTCTTTAGATAAATACCCAGAAGTGCAATTGCCATATCATATGGTGGTTCTATTTTAAATTTCTTGAGGAATCTTTTTACTATTTTCCATACCGGTTACAACAATTTACATTCCCACCAATAGTTCATGAGGGTTCCCTTTTCTCCACATCCTTGCCAACACTTGTTATTTCTTGTCTTTTTGGTAATAGCCATTCTAACAGATGTTTGGTGACGGCTCATTGAGGTATTTCTATTTCCCTGATGATTAGTGATATTGAGCATCTTTTCATGTGTCTGTTGGCCATGTTCAAGTCTTCTTAAGAAAAATGTATATTCAGATTCTTTGCTCATTTGTTAATCAGGTTTTTGTTGTTCTTGTTGTTGTTGTTGTTGTTGTATGAGTTCTTTATAAAAGAAAGAGGCTTTAGCGAGGCAGAGAGAGAATGCTAAGATGGCACCAGCTTGTTGAAGGGTAAAGAGGGCACGCACCAAGGGAAAAAACAAAACAAAACAGTGGCTTTCCGCTGTTCACCAGCTCTAGCAAGGTAGAGTGTGTGTGTGAAAATAGCACCTACCAGCACCTCCATCACCAGAGAGTATTCCAACAGGCCCCTGTCCCCTCAGCGGATGCTTTAACAAGTGAATCTCTTTCACATGCAGTCTGAGTGCTTTTTCAGGCTTCTGCCCTGGGCCCTGGGGCAAGTGGCTCCCTGTGCAAGCCCTTTCAGAGAAGTTATCAGTTCGCTATAGTCTCGGGGTCTCATGGACCTGGTCCCTGTTGGTTTTGAAAGCCCGATGTTTTGGGGGCTTATCTCTTAGGTACAAGTCTTAAGATTTGGGGTTCTCTATGTGACAAACAAACCCTTTGCTCCTCAGGGAGGAGCTCCGGATTTGCGAGGTGTCCCTGAGTGTGGGTTGCTGTGCTAGGGGTGGAATTTATGGCAAGACTCCATTTGGGCCTCCCCTATCCCATCAATGTGGCCCATTTCTCATTTGGTGTGAAAGACTTTTCAGCTAATTTCCAGGGCTTTTTCAGAGGTAGTTTTCCCCTGTATAGCTGTAGATTTGGTGTGTCGTGGGAGGAGGTGAGTTCAGGAACTTCCTGCATTGCCATCTTGGACCACTTCCTTTATTTATCCATTATATTAAAATATCCAATATAGAGAAAAGGCATTGATATTACCTTAGTTGAATATTGATATTGGATTTTATAACTTTTCCTACAGCTGAACAATGATCGACATGCTTATTATGCCAATACATTTTCTTCCTAATAAGCAATGAAACAGTCAAAAAAAAGTGAAAGTGTTAGAAGAACACATGTTCGTAAAGTTAAAAGATATGGAAGATATTTCATTCATCAGAGAGTTAAATGTAATTTTTAGAATGTTTAAAAAAATCTTCTAATTAGAAGGGTAAACATTGTTGGCTCAAAGCATTACAGAATACTATAATTGACACAATATAAGGGGACAAATAAACTTACCATTAAATGACATAAATCCAAATGCAGTAATCTTGTCTATTTCGTTTGTGAGTGTGTTTGAGTAATATTGTCAAGATGGTAAAAAAGTGTCAAAATTTATCTACGTAATGAATTGTAGTCAAGGGGATTTTCATCTTGATAATGATGTTTTGTTGCTGGCATATAAAAGATTCATAAGGAATGAAATAGTCATAGAGTAAATGTTACTTTTAGAATTACTGATGATAGCTGTAAAGGGTTGTTAATGTATAAAATATTTAAAAATTATTTCACAGAAAAAATATTTTTCAATGTTACTGCTTGCACTAGAGCACAGCTCTGATTGCTCGCTATATAGATTTTCAGTCCATTTAAAAAACTAGCAGCAGATGTTTTAGAAATTCCTTGCCTTGTACTTTGACAACTCTCAATCTAAGGAATATAAAAGATTCAACAAATTAATGAGTGTTATTTCTGATTCTATTAAAAATGTATTCTTAACCCCTTCATCAATAGATTATTTCATATATTGTACAACAGTGTCATTCTGTATACAGTATATATGGCTCTCTGAGATAAATTATTTAAATATTTAAAAATTTGATACTATTTTTATTAAATTAGTAAGAAAACAATTGATATTAGTGAAATTAAGAAAATGTGATAGGTTTTGGATGTATAGGGAAAGCTTCAAGGAAATGAAATTAATTTCATTAATAAAGAGAATTTTGTGATTTATAAATAAACATTGAGTAAACAAACCAAAACACTTGCTTAATAAGACTTTTTCATTTCTGTTTTCATACCAGTTTAACTTGTTTAGGATAGAGTTGAAGGCTTGTTTATTGTATTCACTAGGATTCTTTAAAAAGATATGGTGGGTTGGGTTTAAAACTACCTACCTTGGCTTTGCCACCTCGGTTGGTAACAAAGTCACCCTTCCAATCGCTGAAGCCAAAACCTGGGGAGCCTTTCTTGATACCTCTGCTGCTTTCAGGCCCCATATAGGACACTCTTAGGAAATCTTGGTGGCTCCATACCAGAAGCTGACCACTTCTCACCACCGCCACTGTCTCAGCCCTGTCTGGCTCTGAGCCAGGCCCCCTGCTTCTGCGCTCTGCTGCCCAACCCTCTTCTCAGCGCAGGAGCCAAATTACCGGCTCCCGTGGTGAATCCGGCCACAGCTCCCTTCTCTTCGGAGCCCTGCAGTGCGTCCTGCTTCATCCTGGGGAAAAGCTCAGTCTTTGCGGTCCCCACATGATGGCATGCGATTTGGCGTCTCAGGGTCAATGCTGTCACCTCTGTCCATCCCCTCCTGTTGCTCATTCTAGAACAGGCCCTCTAGCCCTCTGGATGCTTCTCCGGCAGGCCCGCTAAGCTCTCACCTTAGTGCCTTTGCTCTGGCTATGGCCTTTGCTTAGCAAAAAAATCTTCATGTAAAGCTTCAACTTACTCCCTCATCTCTACCAAATCTGTGTAATAAGGCCTACCAGACCACCTTATTTTATTATAGCGATTTCTTATCCTCCCTCCAATTCCTTTTATAGGTATTTTCCATGCCATTATTGTCTTATAACATACTATATAATCTCTATTCATTAATTAATTTCTGTCTCTCCCATCTTAGAATATAAGCTCCACAGGATGGAAGATCTTTTCCTGTTTTGTTCATTGCAGCCCCTACAAAATAATGACTGGAAATATGTAAAAGGATATTTGACTCTTTTAAATAATAGGTTTCAATTAAAATATTATTAAGTAAAAGATACAGAGATATCATTATATTTGCTTAATACAGGTTATTTTTAAAGTATTTCATGTATTTTCAGCTTATAATGTTTAACTTTTTATAGCACAATAAGAAATTCATGTTGTTAAAATTAGATATGGGAATAATTTGTTTAATAATGTCTTACCTGCTGTTTTTTTAATCTTACTCTGATACCATACTCAGAGGTTTAACCCTATGTTCTTTTATTAACAGTTTTAACCCTATATTCTTTTATTAACAGTTCTTTTTTCAATCCATTCTTTGTTCATCTGTCATCTGTGAAAGGATGCATTCTCCCAAGGTCTTTTTAAGTGCAGGACCCTGAATATCTGTAGTTCAGTTTCAAGATAAGGATCCGTTTACTATAATTATGAATCACTACTCTATCTCATATTGTGTTGGTTCTCTTATTGCTGAATAAGAATCCTAGTGGCTTGAAACAACTTACATGTGTTGTCCCACAGTTTCTGTGGTCAAGAGTTCAGTCAGAGCTTAGCTGGTCCTCTGCTCAGTATCTTACAAGACTACAATCAAACTGTTGGCCAGGGATATGCTATCATATGAAGCTTGGGACCCTTCCAAGCCCATGTGATTATTAGTAGAATTCATTTTCTTGCAGCTCATAGAACTCATAGAGACTTGCTTCTTTCAGGCCAGCAGAAGAATCTCTCTGCCCTCTACATTATTTTTTGAAGGTCTCACCTGATCAGGTCAGGTCTCCTCAAGATAATTCCCTATTCTGTTAACTCAAATCCAAGTGACTAGAGACTTCGATTACATCTGAAAAATTTCTTCTGTCATATAACATACATGCAAGTGCTTTCTTATCGCCTTTCCCATATGCCTGGTTAGAAGCCAGTTAACGGGTCCCATTCACACTTAAAAGGAGGAGATTACACAAGAGCGTGGGCCATTGTAGAACTTAGAATTCTACCTGCCACATATGTTTTCATATAGGAAAGTAATTGGATAAAAACTCATAAATGAGAACAAATTTATTTGTGATAGTTTGATACTTTCTTCAGTCATTTGTCTTGCTGTTACTTCTCTCAGTTATTTCTCTTTTAGATTTATCATATACAAGTAAATAGGATAATGCAGTTTATCTTTACATTATTCTACTTTCATCCATTTACATACTTTTTAACTTTCCTCTTTTTTTGTGCAGAATGACTTTTATTCTTCTTGTCTTAATTTAAAAATATTTATTTTAAGTAGGTGCAGGCACATAACTACTTCATGGTATTCTTTAGTGTGGTCATCCCCAAATATTTTCATGTTAATATACTAAAGTTCTTTATTTCTATATATTCGAAGTACTTTTATTTCCTTTTTTATATGGCACTTTGAAATTATATGTATAAATATTGATATTAAATATGACTATAATTTCAAAATGGCAAAAAATCCATTGCATTTAATTTCAGGATAGTGAAGAAATACTGATATTTAGAAATATTACTTGATATCTCTAATTACAAGTAGGCATAAAGATAAGTTTTAAAATTGTTTAGGTTGAAATTTAAGTGAGACATTTGAACAAAGTAGAATCGAAGACTCTATACTAAAACACTATTATATGAAATTGTAATCTAAAAAAAAGCTGGAAAAACTTTAAAGAGTGGAAATAAAGAAAAAACATAGTAAACCATTCAAAATCAGGACCAATGTTATGTATTTGGGCAGAAACAAAACTGAGATGCCAGTTTGAATACATGATTCAAATCTTTATTATATGTGTATGTCTAATATACATATTTTGTTGCTATTTCAGAATATTAACCGTCAGTCAATTTAAGAAAGTTACAAAATACTAGTGAGGTTTAAATGTAGGCACAGGTCAGAGATTGAGTAGAATACTGGCTAGGGGTCTTCTTGCAGCAGCCATGAGCATGCGCCCCACACACCTCCAGCTGCAGGACATGTACCTGGCAGACTGCCGCAGTTGCCCGGCTCTGAAATCTACCAGGCCATTTGCACAGAGGCCACGCTTCCCACAGGCTACTTGTCGTCTGTGACAGCACAGCAGGGGTGCTAAGGCAGGCCTGTTCCTGGCAGACATAGGAAATAGAAGTTCTCGTCAAAGTTTAACACAAATAGGATTTTTCAGTGTTTTTAACTTCTTTGACCTGTAAAATAATTATTTCAAGTGGTAGCTTTTAGCTTTTGTCACTTCTCTAAAGGAATCTAATTATATTCCTGGGATGGCAAATATCTCTCATGTGTTGGCTTAGCATAATAAGTTCTATCTTCATTTCTCTTCTAAAAGTAGGGGGCAATGTCTTTTTTGGTTAACTGCTAAAACTATTACCACCATTCATTACATATACTGTAGTTTATATAGTTTTAAGTTATGTGTAGGGTATCAAGAGGTTTTTGTGGTGATTAAACATGTTAACATTAACCCAACCAGGGAATAGTCTTACATTTTATCATATACTTTCAGGGCGTAGCGTCAAGGAAGCCTACAGCAAGGAGCGAATAATGTGAAGATTCCATTCACTGTGACAAGATCGATAGAGGAGGTAATTAATTTTTTTTATTATAGAACATCGTGAGTCTAAGGTTGATGTATTACTACTACTGCTACTACTACCACTACTACTACTGCTACTACTACTATTATTATTATTATTATTATTATTATTATTATTATTATTATTATTTAGGTTCCCAGAACCAGGAATATTATGGCATTTGGCTAGTCTATGGAATTGAACTTGACTTTAGAATTAGAAAAGGGGGACCTCTATATTAGCAGCAACAGTCTTGGCAATTAGGTACTCAAGTGTAAATGAAGTAATTTTGTTTTTATATAACACTGGCAAATACTGTTTCTCATAAAGATAATATGTTCTAAAAGATGAAATATCATACTTTGAAAAGATGGTTGCAAGTCTTGGAATTACATTCAGTAGACTCTATCATAATGTGAACTGTCAGCAGTTATATTCCAAACATAGCAGAGTTCTTATCTCTGAAAGTGCACGTGCTGCAGCATTTTCTTAGCCACTGCGACACAGAGGCAGCAAAGCCTCTTACAAATTGTCCACTCATTCCACGAAGAATGGCATACACACTGGCTTCCTAAAGTCAAGTTGTTTCTGCATCAAATTACTGCATTGCAAATGCAAATGAGCAGCATTTTTCTGCTGTGGTCTTGTGGTCTAATATTAATACATTCACAATGGAAACCTGGTGGATTTTAGATCATTTTCCTAGGTTCGTATCCCAAGGGATATCTAACCTATGTTGCTTGTTTTAATTAAATTACCACATTTTCCATATATTGAATGTCTGAATAATGAAGACTTATGGGACGAAATTTTAATGCACCATACATTAATAGGAGCAGTGGGGGGAGGGGCACATATGATTTTACTTAAGTAAAATCTTTCAGTAGCAAATGCTTCACCTCTTACCTTTTGTTCTGGAGCAGATGAGAGTTTCAGAGCTGCAGAGCACCAAGCCTTAGTGCCTCCTTCCATGCTCCTCAGTGAAGGAGAAAGAGCATCTTGGAGATTTTCTTTTAGACCTTGGAATAAGAAAGGAGATTCTGGGTACAGGCCAGTGTTTTTGGAGTAACGATATTGGCTGACTCCTATTCCTCCTGGAATAGGAACACTTGCCATTTTTTTCTCCCCACATGTCAGGTATACTTTACATCAGCTGCGCAGACCTAGCAACCCATCAATATTGATGGTCATGGGGTATTTAATAGGAAAATTGTATACAACCACTTTAAATGTCAACACAGGAGAGTTTGTATAATCTTTTTTTCCTTTTCTAGTATCATCATCATGATAGCCTCAGTGTCAAAAATAATTAGTCAAAGAGGGAAAAGAATATATCTTGATTTGTACTTCAGAAGCATTCCCTAAACTATGGCTATTAAACTAAAAATAAACCCTCCAAAACTAGTAAATGTTGTGCATACTTTTGGCAGAAGTTATTATATTTAGTTACATCTGAGATAAGTTAGGTGTTTTATTTTCTTTTCCACTGTTCAATGATAATTCTCATTTAAAATTAAATATTTTCTTACCATAACCTGAATTTAATTGAGTAGAACATGAGATGTACTGTAAATATGTTGACAAAATGTTGTTTTTCTTAGGCTGAACTCAAAAAAGAAAAAATAAATTGTAGTTTCTCTGAAGAGATGCTATTCAATGTTTTTGTCAAAAGAGATTCTAGCACAATTTTTTTTTTGTTGTTATTTGTTTTACTTTAGACTCGAGGAAAAAACAGGAAAATAAAAAATCAGGAAATACTTTTTTGCATTTTTTTGGTAACTAAGATGGTAGAATAGGGAAATAGTATAGACTTTCAAGGTTCAAATTCTGGTATTTACTAGCTGCATTGGTTGGGCATCAACTTAATGTATAATGTGGTCATCAGTACTTAACCTCACAGGATCATTCTGATTAAATGAAATGCTACTTTTGAAGCATCCAATAAGTGTTATGTAGTAAATGCTCAGTGACTGTGAGGTCTCCCTTTTTTCTTCTCTCCCTCTGGAAAATTCTACCCATGAAAGAAAAATAAAATTCTTTTTTTCTTTTTTTTCCCTCCCCTTTCAAAGCTATAAAGTATTTAAAGAAAATACTGCACTAGATCCTGAGATGGTTAAAACACATGCATTCAGTTTATTAACTTTCTAGTTAAGAGATTTATTCCCTAGCTTGTTTAAATATTTTGAGAAACATACTGTTACATTTAAACATGAAATCCGTCTCCCCTACACTTCATGAAGCTTGTCCAGTTTCCTGTCTTCAAGTTAGGAAATGATGAGGTTGAAAGCATTCTGGCCTCAAGACACCGGCATTTCTGAGCCGACCACGAATGTTCATTCAGCTTCTCATAAATGCCTCGAGACCTTCAAATGCAAAACATTTGGGCATTAGACCTAGTCAGGGGACATGATACCAGCCTCCTTGGCTGTACCATTTATCCGACTCTGACTTGTGGAGTACAGAGTTTCAAAGCGTGGCCTTTCTCCCCATGCTGCATACCGTTCACAGCATCGCGTTCCCTGGTGTTTGCATCCCTTTCTGCCCATGCTTCACCGCTCATTCTACCCAGCTTCATTTCGTCGTCGTTATCGTGCCTGTGGTGTTTCTCTTCCTTTATGGCATTTTTTTTTTTTTTTTTTTTTTTTTTTTAGGATTTAGAGTTGTGGGAAGGAAATATAAAGCCCAACTCATTTAGGGGAACTTCAATTTATATTTTTGATAAATATTTGCCCCAAACAATATCAGTAGCATACCATTATCTTAGTGTGTCTCTGTTCGGTAATAGCCTCAGTCTTGACCTCTCAGTATAAATAAATAGGATCTCATAGTTTGTAACCATGGAGAAGGCAAGAGTTTACAAACATTTATATACAGTTATAAAGCTTTCCTGGAGGAAAATGGATGTAACCGAAGGGAAGATAAATTATCTTTAAAGATGTTTCTCAGATTGGATTGTTCTTAATAAATAACTCCATTCTACACATTTTCTTCCTTGGAGCCAAATTCCGCCTTCGGTTTGTTGGCCCGTTCTTTTCGCTCGCAGAGGGAGGTCCACATGGGAAGGCGAACACTGTGTCAACTTTAAAGAATTTAGAAAGAGTAAAAACATGCTGTGAAGGATTATTTATTTTAATGAATGAGTATTAAGCTCCTACTATGTGATCATCACTGGGTAGGAGCTTATTAGGGAGACAGACATGTGGAAAAATTAGGCAGTGACACAGGGCAGCAGATATCCAAGTATCAAGGACAATGCATTACTGTAGAATGGTGGTTCTCAACCTGGATGCTTTTGCCCCCCAGAAGCAATTGGCAACGTTTAGAGACATTTTTGATTGTCACAACCGGGGCGAGGTGCTACTGAGGGGAGGCAGCCTTTGTAGGATGTTCAGTAGCATCACTCAAAGCACAGTACAGCCCCCACAGCAAAGAATTGCCAGGCCCAGTAATGCTGAGGTTGAGGAATTCTGCTGTAGAATTGTCAGCGGAGAGAGAAGCCATCAGGTGGAAGAGACCTTTGTTTTGCAAAATTCTTTCTGAATATGATAATGTAAATAACCCTTAAAAATGGTCTTTCCTTTCCTTTGCAGGAGTTGGGAGGTATCTATTGGTTATATTCTTGTTCTTGAGTTGAAGTGGCTTCTAGTTAGCTGGATACCAGAGTGGCACTTCCCGTGTGCTTCTGAGGGCCAGAGTTTTTCTGGAAAGTGTTCCTTGAGTTTTGGCTTAAACTTTCCAGATCTGTCGGGCTTAGAGAGGAGTCCATGAGACTCGGTGAGGTAACCAAAATCCATGATGCTCAAAATTCTGGCTTTTCCCAAGGTTTCATTTACTCATTCCAAAACTATCATATAAATTTTCTCCTGGAAGGTGTTCCCGCCAAAACATTGTACCTGCCAACACAGACTTGAACCCCACCAGAGGATAGAATTAAGGCTCAAGTTGAAATCTCTGTCACTTACTTTTGTGTTTTGTAGTCAGAAAAAGAATACATGGGACGAGAGAGAAGGGTGGGGAAAGAGAGAGAGAGAAGAGGGAGGAGAGAAGGCAGGCAGCAGGAATGACAATTTTGACATCAGTTTATGACTGGTCGAATGCTCCAGATATTTTGGCAAGTTTTTGGTTTGGCCATACCATTCAGCTTTCCTTTACTTCTTCTTCATAACAAATTTTCCTAAACTTCATGGAGGTTTAGGGGGTCTTCTCGTATTTTCCCACAAAGTCTCTGCACCTCTCTAACTGAGCATTTATATTATAATGCTCATTTTCCCTAGCAGGAAGAAAGCAACTTGGGGGCAAGCGCTCTGCGAGCTCCCTTGTTCTTAGGACGGTGCATGCTGCATGATATGCAAAATCACCGGTGGAATTAATGCAAAGGCCAACACCCGCTAAGGTGCTTAGCTAAACCTCGAACATGGAGAATACTTTTAATGTTTTCCATTTTCTGGGTTAGCGAGAGCTTCAGTTTTGCCCGACACATTTTCTTGATGGAAATCACACAATCACAGTGCAGGATTTATTTTCTCTTCATTTCCATCTTGTGGTCTCTGATGCTAGGTCTTTTTTCACAATTGTTGTGTCTATATTAATTGTGTGTTTTATCTCTTCATTGAATTGTTGGCTTCTGGATGACAGAGACTGTCCTCCCTTTCATTTTTATATCCACTAAGTAATTTGTTTCCACTAAAACACATGAAAATGTCTAGAGTTGCTGTATATAAAACATCTCCCTACTTTGATTGTCTCCTGTACCCAATGGTGGATATTGCTAAGAAGGAGGTTCTTTCCTATAAATAAAGGAAATATTTTCTTGCTATTGAATCCTGGCTTCTCATGGGTAGGAGATGTGAGGTCACAGTTATATTCGAGTTTATTCATAAAGAATCTATTCTCTGAAATGATTTATACTCTAGAGTGAAAAAGTAACTCTGCTACAAATCCACAAATAACACCTAAGTAAATTACGAAAGATGACAACAGCCAGAGTTCAGTCTTTGCCTTCTAGTGCAGACTGCCATGAACTAATGGTCTTTTCGTTGTTTTGAGTAGAAAGGCAGAGAAAAGTGAAAATGAGACAGGTAGGCAATAAAATAGAAGTTTTAGGGAGGGAAAAGAACAAGATTTTAATGGGAAGTGAAAGAACAATGGGTTAAAGCTCAGACATGAGTTAGATGTCAGGGTCGTGGGGGGGATGCTGAAAGTGAGTGACAGTGGAGGCTAAATGGCAGGATGCATAAGCCCTCATCGTGAGTGTGTGCAAGGAATCGTATTTGTTTGTTTTATATCTTTTTTTTTTTAACAGAAAGATGAGTAGTAGACTCAAAATAGATATATTGGAGGGCAATTATTTGTCTTTAGTCTCATTGCTACTCTGATGGGGAATGATTTTATGCAGAGAAAAATGTTATTTTTCAAACTCGGCTTTGTAGTGCTGAGTTATATCTGCTTAGGCAAGATGATTTTTTCTCAAATACAGTGGAAAAGTTAAGTGAAAGGTTTGTAAACCAACCTGTTGCTCATGTTCTCATTTTATGATAAGCTTAGTTATCTTTAGGTAAACTTAGAAATGACTAATCTCTCTTTTCTCTCTTTCATATATATACACACACACACCACACACGTATATGTGAAATGCATCAATTATGATATCTTGGCAATTGGAGTGAACATATATCATCTCATTTCAAATAAAAATGTAAAAGCATGCAAATCGCTTCCTAATGGCTCACCTTTGCACGTGCATCATTACATCAGTAGACATACTCTCTTTCCCATTGCAGAATTGTGAATTGTAAAATATATGCATTATCCTTAGAGAGTTTATGATGAGCGAGTGGCACGATGCTCTGCAGGGACTGACTGAGTCACCGCTGTTGAAATGCCAGAGCACAGTTTGTGAGCGTTTTTCCTCTGCTCTCTCTGCCACCTGAGTGCAGTGACAAGTGCCGAAAGCAAAATGCCGACCTCATGAGGCAGGGGACAGATAGAATAGCCGGTTGTTTATAGTTGGGCTGCCATCTACTATAAAGCAGAACAAATGTGGTTGCTGCTTTGCCTACATTGACGTTATGAACAAGAGAGAAATTTGGCATGAATTCAGCAGTTGGTAGCATCCTCCCAAAACACGAGGAAACTCAAGGTCCTGGTTATTTAGATTAGGGCATCCTTTGGTAAGAATTGAATAAAAATATTCAGGGTATATCTGGTCTTCTTCACTGACTGCTATGTGCCGAAAGAAGTATCATCACGTTTCCCTCGTGCCTTTAGGATTAAGAGAGTGAGTCTTTCTCATTGTCTCAAATCATCCAGGACAAAGCTCTCTGAAAGGGTAAATCGTGATTATGGAATCGTGTTAATGTTAATGTGAAAGAAGGCTGGATAGGCCAAAGCATCATCATTAAACACGATGCACACAGCACACTGGCTCATGTTAATGAGTCTGTCAGTAAAAACGAGGGGCTCCAGGGACTGTGGGAAAGTGACTTGGTGATTCGCTGTCGCTGGTCAGTCTCACAAAAGGAGAATTGTCTATTGTGAAAAAGGAGAGAATGGAAAATCAAAGAATCTGTTAGAATTTGGATATGCAATAGTAAGAGAGATGAGTAGGAGGAAATCTACAACCTGTCGGATTAATTTCCTGAAAATATAATTTGAATTTATCTTTGGAATTTCAAAGGAGCCTAATGTTTAGAAGATTGCTCTTTTATCATGTAAACTGTTTTTTTTTAAATTTTTAATTTAATTTTATTATTAGTTTCAAGTGTACAGCACATTAGTTAGACATTTATATAGTTTATAAAACGATACCCCTCATTACTCTTTTTTCCTCTGGCTCTCTGTAAACTGTTCTTTCATGCATATTTACGTTATTCAGTTGAACAAATTTAAAAACTGGTAAAAAAGGAAAGAACCCATATTTTAGATACCAGAATTGATTTTCAATACAATGCACAAAAATAGAATGCAGTGCAGAATCACAAGAAATTGTGAACTTTTTGTGAACTGTGCAAATTCTTCATTCGTTTGAACTTTGGTGGTGCTGCTGCAGCAGGCACATTACTTCTTTGGTGTGGACACGTGTAGAAGTCATAATTACAGAATATAAATTTAAATTATCCTAATAAATGAAATGTACTAACATAGTATATTCTGACTTTTGTGGCAATCTTAGATGAGAGGATGGTAGACTGTAATCTCCTTTCTTTCCTCTCTTTCGTCTAAGCAGCAAACCCAGTCCAGGCATTGGGGCAGGTGCAGTGAGATAATGATGATTAAAGCTGAAGTTATCTTTACCCAGTGGATTGAACATCGAATGAATAATTTTTAACATATTCCTCAGATATAAACTCCTAGCATTTTTAAGCTTTTACATTATGAGATAAAATTCTATTTCACTAAAGAAGAAAATAAGAATTTAAATATATAAAGGGAATTCAGACATAAGTCCCCTCCTTATTTTAACATCTGAAGGATATATAAGTATTTTAAGTGTAACTGAAGAAGCGTGAGCATTGATTACTGTGCAGCCAGTTGGAGTCATGGAGTGAAGGAACTAGGAGAGGTGGTTCGAAGCTGTTCTCTTCCTCTGCAGTCACGGATTGTGTAATCTGCCAGAGTGACTGGTGAGGCAGGCGGGCAGTAGTAGTGTGCCTGGTGCCTCTCCCACCTTTGTTTTTTCAGATGAGTATAATGCATCTGGTGTTTAGCTAGAAATCTCTTGGGACTCTGTCCTTGGGTTATGGGTTCACTACTGACAAAGAATCATGAAGAAGCTAGAAAATCTTCACTATGACTGTGAATGAACAAGTCAAATGCCTTTCAATCGATCATACTGAATTCTTTTCTCTTATATATTTTTTTAAATAATAGAAGAAAGTTCTCTTTTAAATTGCATAATATAGTATGACATTCTTAGATGTAATCTTGTAAAAGAGTTTCTATCTTTTTTAAGGAGAATTTGTTCACTGGTGTCATTTTAAACTAGAGGATCAATCAGACTGAGTATAAATTATTGAGTTTATTTTTGAGGTCTGTAGAATTCCTTTATTCAAGATACAATGTCTCTTTGATGGGTCTTTGTGGCTTCTTATTCTGAGAGGCTGTGGGATAACAGGTAGGGTGTTAGGTGGTAATTCAGAAAACTCCATCCTGGCTCTTAAACACATTAATCATGAGACCTGCCCTGGCCTCTAAGGCTTTTGAGTCCCAGTTTTTCATCTTTCTTGGCTTCTTTATAGATTTTGAGGTATAACAGAGATAATGAGTATGAAAGTATCTTAGCCATGAAACATCATAAATATATAAGGTATTATTTTGCTATAAACACACACTATATTCTTGGCTTATTTTTAAATGTACTGGTGTATTTCAAAGTTAACCATAAATATAAAGTTCAGAATTTCTTTTTTATGATGGAAATGCAGATATATAGTATGAGATAATCCTGAAATTGTTGTTAATGAATACATCTTTCTTCATGACTATAGGTCCTTACTAGGTACTATGAAGCCATGGTCAAAATCAGCGGTCTGCATAGATAAGAGTCTGTGTCTTGAGTTCACCTATGCAATAACACTGAGCACTGGGTTAGAGGATACAAAGGTTAATATGACATGATACCAATCATTTAGAGCTCAAAATCTAGCAATTGAGGTCAGCCATATAAACGGATAACTTGAATTTGATATAATAAACACAAGTTGGAGCTTCAGAGCTAGCATAAAAAAAGAGTAAGACAATGAAACACACAGTTTAAACAAATATTTTCCTTTTTATACTTTATCCAATTAAACATTCTAACAGTATTAAAACAAAATGATTTAAAAAGCTATGAAACAGCTTTTTAAATGGCTGAATACACATTTTGTACTTAGGATAGAATTGCATTTGCCTAATTCAATGATACAATAGACTGTGTTTCAGACATTGCTATATTTTGGGTTATAATGATCAATAGTATTCAACTAGACACAATACTTGAGAGGGATGAGAATGGGGGAAAATGCCTTTTTTTTTTTTTATGCCTACAGCACCTGGTTTTCTTAGGTGGTCTCCCATCCAAGTACTAACCAGGTCTGAGCCTTTTTATTTTTTTACTATTTTGTCTCTTTTATGTGAAGACTCAACATTTTTTTCCCAAAATATCCCTAAGTGAGTCTTCCTTTCCATTCTATCCTCACACTTTTTATTTTCTGTTTTTTTTTTTTTTTTTTTTTTTACTCCTCAGCTACTAAATTTTTTTCATCATCCTCAGAAGTGAAAACAAAGAAAGCTTTTATGTCTCTTTAGCTTAGAGTCTCTCTGCTTCCTTTTATATATGTCTGGGTATATTTAATAGGTAAAGAATCGAGATTTTGTTAATAGGCATAATACAGACTCTTCATGTAAAAACAAAAACAGCAAACATCTCAACTTGATAACCAGTAATTAAAAGAAGCCACATGGCCAATAACACACTTGTGATGAAGCCAGGCTCTGTCCTCTCTGGGAGTTCCTGCGGCTGCTCTTAGGTGACACTATAAAATTTATGGATGCAGTATCCCACCTTGGAAGAAATCTGCCTTTAGTTGTGAAGGTTTTCTAATGCCATAGCTAAGAAACCGAATGTGTACACTGCAGGAAGAGTGAACAGCAAGTCATGAATGTTCTTGAGTAACAATAAATGACATCGACATTCTGTTCTAGGCCCCCTCTGTTCTCAGGAACAAAAGGGAAGTGCAATAGATGAATATAGTCTGATTCTTTTTCCTATTTCTTAGTTTTCTGTTTTGTTTTGTTTGTTTTGGTGTGTGGTGGGGGTGGGTTGCGGGAGGACATCTTAGATAAAGAAGTAATCTAAGGACTGAAATAGGTCTTTTGAGTAGTGCCCTGTGACATTTGAACTAGTTTGGGTGGGTGTGAGGGAAACGGATGGTGGCATGTTACTATGTGGAAACTCCCCCCAAGAACTGGCAGAGTAGGCAGCTGGGTATGAGGGGAGGGCTGGGCTATTCTGGAGTTCATTCTGCATCTGTGAGGCATATGGACTGGAGTCTTGCATTTTTGTCTTTCTAGTCCAGGGTTATGGGAACAGTAGGGACACATGACATATTCCTGCTCGGGGAAGTGTGATAGCTCCCAACAGAGTAGGACTGGATGTCTTTGTGTTAAATTATAATCAGAGAGAAGAATCATTTATGCGCCACACCTTCAGGGACAAATCGTGGAGTGAGCTTCAGAAATCAGTCTTGGTCTCAGAACTGGAGGGAGAAAAGAGAATGTACTAGTTAGGCTAATGGAAATATCTAGCAGTTGTATTTTCATTAATAAATAGGCATTCCAGTATTTAAAAAGGAAAAAAGAAATCGGGCTTAGTCTATGACTTTCCAGCCATAATATCATGGCTGGCTTAAAGATGTGACCTTCTAAAAGACACATATTGTTTTTGAAAGTTGAAAAGATTGATTCAAACCAAAAGGTGCCATCCAAGCCATAACACATAATTAGATAAACAGATTCAAGATAATCTTAAAAGAATCAATAGAATTAATATAGCAACACCAAAAGTAATGCTCTTTCTTCAGAGTCTTCATTCTAGGCAACTGAAAATGCTTGGACATCTGTTCTGTCTTTGATCTTTATAAAAGATAAAGGCAAGGTTGAAGGAATTTTGAGAAAAATAATTTAGATTAATGAAAGAGCTGGGAAATCACCTGAAACTAGGTTGATCTGGAATAGGATGGGCTGAGCCCAAAGTAGTAGGGAGCAAACTTTCTTTGGGCTACCTTTGTCCTCGTAGTTTTCTTTGTGCTTTCAGTATTTCTCTGTCCAAGGCCATCAGACACCGTGTTGGAGAACTTTATGTCCTCTCCTGACCTTGATCTCATTCATATCATTTCCCTGGAAATCACTGTTTGATTGGATGAATAAGGTGTAACTTTCTTCCAAGTAATGCCTTCTTATGCAGGAAACATGAGTCCTGTGAAATTTTAGGTATTGTTATCATTATACGCTCTGTGTATCATGAATTTAGGCTACGTTATGGCCAGAAATCTCCTGATGTAACTCAAGCCATATTTGAACTTATTCTGGTTTAGTTGTTTAGAAGGTAAGGATTTGCTTTTACTCAAGTGTTTTCTGGAATCTATATAATTCTCATAGTGTATGTTGCCCTGGTATATTCCTTCAGTAGAACTGATGAGATCCTTTGAGCAATGAGATTGTAGAAGTACAAATTGTACTGTTGTAGCACCATTGTAACCATCTCTGTCATGTTTTACTGATCAAATAATTGGTTCTATTCACTGTCAAGTGGTGGCCTGATAAACAATAAATTAATTAGTTTGGGAATAGTTTGTTAATTCCTATTATTTTTTTTTTGTCGCTTTACTGTTTAAAACTATTTCAACAACAATATCAAAAGAGATGTACTGTTCAAGCAATTTAGTTTTTCTTCTCATTTCTATGGTATTGGATGAATTCAACGATATAAAGTTATGATGTTATATGGGGATTTCTAGTGTCTGGGTTATTCTTAACAAGCCCATTCAGAAGAATAAATGATATGTAGTATATCATGCTTGCTAATACTTGTTTGGACGTATTTTTGGTACACATAATCTGTGCTTTGTAGAGTAGTGATTTATGTGGTTATATAAGAAGAAGAGGTTGTCTAGGATTTAAATGCTCCTGTGGGTTTATTATGCATAAAATCCTGAGATCTAAACATTTTACTGAAGTGGTTTCATGATCATGCAAAGCAAGTTATTCTTGGCTGCCTGAAAAGAAAGTAAAACACATTCTTGGTCTTACTTCTGTCTTTTATTCCCACCTGATGTCATCCTCGAATCGTGCAATATCCTTAAACTGGGAGGTTACAACTAATTCCAAACACCCTTTTTAGGGACTTTCCTTCCTCCAGACATTTTCTAACACAGAATGTACTGTAAACATTCCCAACTCCCAGACGAGAGTTGGCCCCAATGTCTGGTTCTCCCTGCAGACCCTCAGTCTTGGTCTACTACACATGACTGTCCATCAGAAACCTTCCGTTCCCCAACATAATGTGGCATAGCATACTCAAAGACCTCCATTAATGCATACTCAAACAAGTGCATGCTGATATACTAGAGAAATACACAGAAGGAAAAATGGCATATTTGCTAGGGTGCAGTCAAAAGAAGTTGGGTTGCTAGGCAGGAAGAAAGTGTATAAACAATTTTCAACCCCAAATTCTACTTGGATATCTGAATGTATCCAGTGGAATTCATTGCAAGTTTGTAAAATAAAAGAAAAAAAATTTTAGAGGAAAAAATAAATTACTGATGCATGTCAATCTCCCCCCCTCCAAGTTACGCTTTCTTTTGGTTTCCAAGTTTCCATTCTCCTAAATCAAACTGTACAATTGCTTCAGATAGTTTGCATTTGAGATTTGCTTTTGGTTTTTGTGAATAGCTATAAATTACATAAAAAGAAGCTACAGTTGCACTTTCAACTATTCAATAAGGATTTAATTTAATTTAATAGGACAGTTATCATATGTTAATTAAATACTGATGGATAATGAGAAACATATTTACTCTGGTTTACAAACAAGGTACAAAAATATGTTTTAAATCTAAGTTTGGCATTTATCTAGTTTGCAGATTCTTCTGTAGAGAGATACAGTTTTTCAGAGTTAATATGTTTATTTTACTGAGCTTAAATTGTACGTGACAGTTAAAAGTATTTGTATTTGCTATCAAGGTTATAGTTGTGTTGCAGAGGTGTATGTGGATGTGTTTTAGATCAGTGAACATTGAATCTTCCCACATCAATTATATGTTTAATAATCAATCCATCTTTTTTATAGCTCCATTTGTATTTTTGGAATTTGACTGTCTCTAACAGGTAGTTATAAAACTCTGCCCGATGGAATTCTCTTCTTTTTATCAATTTTTCAATACACTGCTTATTAATAAATGATATATTTTAAGAATGTTTTCTTCAAATCACCACTTGCCATCTGTAAGATGAATCGTATTCTCTCTAATTGAGTACATTTTCCCTCACCATAGTTAGGGACATGCTTGACTGAATTCACCTTTTTTTCTTGGAGCCAATATTCCTCCTCATCTTTCTCTCTCTCTTTATGTGTAATTATGACCTTCTTTTTTCTGTCTCCTCTGCTATCATTTTATCCCTAAAGCCTCCCTAAGGTCCTAAAACTTGGCTTTCCACCAAAGTACATTGTCTGGAGTCAGAGATCTTACGAGTGCTGAGCTGACTTATCTCCTGAGTTTCTGGGCCTTTAGAAAGACTACACAGTAAAACAATGAGAGCCAGTAAAAGTAAAGAGTTGAGGAATTATCTGAAAAATGTGGCCAGTTTGCATGGCAAATCTGGATCATTTCATCTCTAATTTTTCTCCCTCAGTAACAGGATTATGTGGGTCTTGACACGCGCATTAAATTTCCACTTTTTTGTGCGTATGGAGATGCAGCCAAAGGCAAGAGGTGGTTTTGAGTTTTCTTTTTATTAAAGTGAAATATCTGAAATCCTTGACACAGGAGCTCTCATAACATGTCTCCTTGTGCTAAAAAAAAAAAAAAAAATACTTGCGTGCTTAGGAAGAGAACACAAGGTGGCAGGGCCACAGCAGAAATAGCATTGCTATTGTCAGAATTCTCCTACAGGGTAGGTCAGAGATAGAAACAGCTTTAAACTCTCTGAGAGGTGCATTTTTCCACTCAAATTTCACATGATTTATCATTTTCTTTATCAGTAACAAATCAGTCATCCCTTTGAGTCACAATCAATCTTGGTTTATTAAGTTGAAATACGGAAGGATACAGCAAGCAGACACAATTAACATTGTAAATTATTTGTCAGAAGTGTCCTGCATTATTTTTCTTAGCTTTTTATGACACAAGTATTGGTTTAATTTAAAAAATGCTTTAGAAATTATTCTGTAGAATAAAATAATATATTTTCAATGATCTAGATAATTAGAATATTCTTGGTCTCTGTTACATTTCAGAGTGTTTTGTGTCTTTGGGAATGAATTATTGGAATTTTCAGAAAGTAATGAGATAGGGTAGAAGTCAAGGAATTTATCTTGATTCAGCCAAGGGAAATATATAGTAGTGATGTGTATTTCAAACTTCTGTTGCTAATAAACTGGAATGTTATAGAAAAAAGTGGGAAGTGCGCTAG
>CM053512.1:4207528-4235737 GCA_028627145.1 Eidolon dupreanum | reverse complement strand
CAATCTTAAAATCACATTTTGTAACCAGATGATCCTTATAAATTTGTTTCCCAGAAGGTCATAATCCAGTATTGAAAAATATATATTTTAATATCAGATGTTTTCTTAGTTAGCATCTGTTTTGTAAGGTTCATAATTCAGTTAAATGACATGTTTCAAAGTACAGAGTATTTTTAAATAATTAGGAGTGGATTAGCCAATTTGGAAGTATGACAAATTCTAGCTCTGTGAATAGACTGGTAGAAAGAGCAGAAAGTGGATCTGGGGTAGGGTGTGCTCTGATATTATAGGTAAGAGAAAATAATTTCCCCAGAAGGAGCCAAATGAGATACATAGTTATGCATAAATCAATACACAGCTGTGTAGCAGGCACCTCATGTTGGATTCATCAGACTATTGGTGAAAAAATGGTTTTGGAAAGTAGGGGAGGGGTCATTGGAATAATCAAGAGCAGGTAAAAATCTCATTGTAATGGATTCCATGAGACAACTGAATTGTTTTGTAGTGACTGCATACATTGCTGTAAATATTTCCATTCTGCAGGGGGGAGAAAAAATTTAAGCATAGCTTATTCAGAGCAAATTAAGAAGAAGAAAAAAAAACAGTGCTTTGAATGCAGAATTAAAAATGGAGTGATATGCTTATACCACGGACTCCTGGCTCAGTAGTTTGTTTTGTTGTTCTGTTTGGAAAGTTTTAGATTTTTAGAGGATAGGGTATTGGTGTACTTGAAGAAGGAAGATGTAAGAAACATCTAACCTCGTATCGTTGATACAGCAAGTTCACGGGATTTTGAATGAATGACTAAAACTTGAAAGATAATCGCTGCTTGAGGCAGGGCTGTGCTGGCAGTGCGAACACCACCACGAGGTAATTCCACTGCGGTATGCCCGTCCTCGTCCTTTCCTGCAGAAAACCGTCCTCTCTTCCATCAGCCCCCCCACCCCCCAAACTCTTCACGGCAAGTTGAAATCAAAGGATCTGGGCTCTTCCACTTACTCAGGAGGCCCCTAAGCAGCGCAGGTGGTTTGTTTTGCATAGATTCAGCAAACTCGTCAAAGATATTACTTTTCTCATAGGAAGTACAAACTCTTGTCATAAAAATTGTTTTTGCCATGGTGGTGGATCGTTTGGAACATTATGGCGACGGGAACGACTAAAATACTCTCGCAGGGGCCACCTCTTGAACTCCGTGCGTCGATGCTCTGTAGAGTGCATCTTCGCGGCCGTGCCCCTCGGCTGTGCTCTGCCTGTACTGGAGACGAATCAGCCTTTTATGCCCTGAGTGCATCGAGAAGATAAGAGGTTATTGCCCTCCTAACTACTGATTGCAAAAAAACAGTGCTTACCATGTGATATTTTGAAAACAGGATTTTGAAGTCAGAGGGTCATTACGAGTTGTTTTACGGATGAAGCAAAAGAAGACCAGCCCAGTTCATGTCTGAGCAGGCGCCAGGCGCCAGGCATCCCGGCTGCCTGTGTTCTCTTTCCTCTTCTCACCATGGTTTCACTACTTCCTACTTCCCCAAATGGAAGATTCTAGCCCTGTTCTGCTCTGGGATCACAATCTTTCTTTCAGTCACTGATAATTAAGCACTCGCTAAATGCAAGAGACCTGGCTAGGCAGAAGACCTAGCTGTAACCTAGCCAATCTGATTGTCGGAAGTACTTGTGCAATTGTGTGGGAATATAACTTCTCGGCCCCACATCTGACCTACTGAAACAAAATGTATGAGTGAAGGTCCTAGGACTTTATGCTCTAAAGAATACCCTAGGATAAGTAAAACAATGAGAGGAATTTGGTATCGTTGCTTAAGGAATACTTAAACATAAAGCGTAGTTTTATTATTTGGGGCTGTGCCTTGATCTCCCCCACAACGCTTTCCTCTTAGGAATCCTTCTCATCTCAGAGAATCCCTCTTTTATCCTGTTTGGAAATTAGAGAGCTGTTATTTCCTGCCATTCCTCCTAGTTGTTTTCATTACTGACTGGAGATAGAAAGACTTTCTGGAATAATTTCTGCTGCTCTCTTGCTCTGCATAGTTATCTATAAAAGTGAGAGAGGTTTTGCAAAACCTGGAGGAGGAAGTTTCCAGGCACAAGCAGAGAAGAGATGTAAGTAGATTGCTCTAAGGAGAGAGTGCAGAGGAAACAGTCTATTTCTGACCGAATCACTACAGTGGGCCCTCTCTTTAGCCCCTCATTAGCTTGGCATATGTACATGAACCATTGCTCAAGAGGCCATTTCACAGATTACCGTGTCTCTTGGGGCGAGGAGATAAGAAATGTTTTCTACATTTTTCTCTCGCCTTGTCTCCTGCTCTTGGGAGACTGTAATTTTTAGAACTCAGTGACCCAATAATATTACAAATATTTTGAAAAATGCCTTAAATATGAATGGATTCATTGCCCTACGGTAGCCAATATGGCCCGTTGGATTCTAACTTCATAAGATTCAAAGCCTCCAAAAAAAGGATAATAAATTTATTTGATTCTCTATAGACAAAAGAATCAGAAAACTAAACCAATGCTTTAATTTTCTCACCAGCCAGTTGATTTAATATCAAGTAAATACTACTTGTAGTTTCTAGTTATTGATGAGTCAAAGAAATGAAGTCAGTTGTACATACTGAAATCATATTATGTAAGCATCCATTGACTCCATTTAAATAAGCTCATACCAAACTTTTAAGTTAAATATAACTTTATTAACTCTTTATTGTCTCCTAAGTAAAAATATGTAGTTTTCATAAAATGGAAATAAAATATTTTGGATATTTTCATTTCCTTAGTGCATAATAATAGAAAATAGACTTTAAAAATAATTTATAAAATATATTTTACAAGTAATAAAAATAATTTTAATAGTAAAAATGGAAAATGAAAAAAATGATTTTTTCATTTACTTGCCACATAATGTTTCAAACTGTCAGTGCTAAACATTTGAATATTTAAAAAGTCGACAGGGCTTTGTTTTACCAGACGTTCTTTGAAATTGTTGTGTATTTTATAGCCAGAGGGGAAGAAAGATTCAGGCCAGGTCATTAGATATTTGCAGGTCCTATTAAAATAGGTCATTTTTCAAAGGAATGTAGAATACATAACCATTCCTTTACTGCTACTTATGAAGACAGTGTTCTTTGGAGCTAAGATAAACGGGATATGGGGAACAATCCGTCTGTCCCAAGCATTTGAAAACTATCTCCAATGATGTGTTGGTAGTTCTTTCTTGGTTAAATCTTGTCTATACTTAAAGACTGTGCCGTTGATTAGGAAACATTGCATAAACTTGTTTTGAAAGTATATTTATTACATTCCCAGCAACATGCTTAATATATTTTTTGTTCAATCTCTAGATACCTTTTCAGGTGAAATATCTCTAAGTTTAGAGTAATGGGTCCAATTGTTAAGCTAAGAAAAGTATAAAAATACACTAGGTTCCCTGTTTTTCCAGATTTGCTGACACTGTAGTGTACTCGCCATAGTTTTTACACAAATTTTCTTGCTTTTTGTTATATATAAAAATTTATGACTCCATATTAAGCAAATGATAGATGGCCACTTGTAAGACATTTCAGGAAAAAATCAAGATATATTAAGTCACTTCATGTTTTATTAATATTATAGGAGTTCCAAGTCAGACATGGAAAAATTTAAATGGAGAAATGGAAAACATTACATTGCAAAGAAATGTTTATTAAACGTGATGGTAAAAATCAAGATGATTTCATCTACTTGATTTATTATAAAATGTATGAAGAAGTAACGTGAAGTCAAAAGATTGTTTTACCTGTTGCAAAGAGAAGTTTTGCTGAGTTTGTCCTAACTCTATTCTCTATACACAGTTGGTGCCAGCTTGATTTTATATTCTTTTTTCTTTTTTAGCGTATTTCGAATAATGATTAATTTCCTCTTGTTTTGTAAAATGAAGGCCAGTGTAATAAAAATATGGACATTATATTATCAACTTATAGGTTAATTGTAAATTTTTTTTTTTCAAAATAGACAGCAGTTGTTGCTAGAGGAATGTTACTGCATCATAGATCATTTAGAAAATTCTAAATATTATGCATCTGTACATTTAAAACAAGCACATGTTGTCAAACAAAACCAAAATCCAAACACTGCTGTTTTAAATGCATAATAGCGAAAACATATTATTTTTCAAGCTGAATATTTAATTAAATTCAGCAAATATTTTTTAGTACTTCACCTATAGCATCTCTCATAATGTCTATTGCATAATTGGCATTTGATTGACACTCAGTATTTGGGAATGAGCGAACAGATGGAAGCTGAAATAAATTGTGTATACAGGTATGTAAACATTACTTATTCTCAAGGTTCTCTTACTTAGCTAGGGATTCAAGCAAGTAAAGAGAAAAGAAGGTATTTCAGGGAGAAAGAGCTGAATGCAGAAGAGGAAGGAAGTGAGAAAGGCTCAGGAGGTGCTCGTGCACAGTGCATGGCCCCACGTGCTTGAGACTGGTGCTCAGCAAGGTGGGGTCAGAACTAAACCTGGAGGAATGAGTTAACCTCTCATTTTAGAGAGATGTTAACCCAGATGACATTTGTACTGAACTGGTTAGGAAATGGACACATCTTGGAAATGTTTTGATTGGAGAGATGGCATGGCATTAGGAAGCCAATCAGATGGCCACGTCAGCGAAGTGGCCTGGCCTGAAAAGGGAGGCTGTCAGAAGGGGTAGAGCCAGGAGGCAAACCAGGCTCCTAGCTGTGCTGTTTTTCAAATTATTATTATTCTCAGGTTCTGAGCTCTCAGAGGCTAGCTTTCTGAGTTTTATTGGCAATTCTAAAACACTTCTTAGTGTGCCTTAGCTGATGCTCTTTTAAATCCATATCATAATATCTTTCCTGTCTGTCTTAGGTAGGATATTTAGCTATAATGAGCTTCTCAAAATACCCTTAATTAAGACTGTATGTGTGTGTGTGTGTGTGTGTGTGTGCGCGCGCGCGCGCGCGCATGTGTTTTTAGCATTGGCTGCTAGTGCTTTTCATGCTTGTTATTTTAAAAACTCCAAGTATATGCAGGCCATAATCGGAAAAGATAAAAGTGAATATAACTGTCTTTAAGATAAATTATCCTTCTATTATTCACATTCAGATTCTACTAAGACTTTTGTTCTCTAGGTACTTTTATTTACTAGTGATAATTAACCTTTTTTAGTGTATAATAAGCAGTAATTGTGCTAACACATTACATATATTACCCTACTTAATAATTGCAATCCTGTGATTTATATGTTCTCTTATTCATTTCTTAGAAGAATAGAGGTTTAGAGACATTAAATATTTTCCACACGTCATCTAATAAGTGATAGAGCAAGTACCCAAATTGGTCTAGTTTCAAATAATGCAACCTTTTCATCATTTAATGTAATTGGATCCTTGCAGAAGTAGCTTCATGCAGTTTATATTATTCCCATTTGTTTTTATATCAGGAAACAGATTTATTCATCCACACAGAAAATAGTTAATCTCAGATTTAAACACAGCGTTTCTGGCTGCAAATTTTATGACCTGAATGTTGTATCAACTTCCTTATCACGTTTAAGACTAAGAAACAAAGTAAAATACAAATAATTTGGGGACCTGAGCTCTTGTTAATCAGTAACTTCTCTAAAATATTACTAGATTTTTTTTGTTTGTTTTAGTCACTCATACCTCAAGCTTTGTGTTTATTAATTGCAGTCTTGGATTCATCTTTTTTTTTTTTTGGTATCGATTTTATCTGCAAATCTATATTTTTAGTAAGTTTTATTTCTATTATTGTCTTGTATTGGAATCTTAGAGCACCTTATTCTTCCCCAGAGCTTAACTCTGTGTTGCCTGTAGTCACTGGTTGGAAATGATATGTACGACCCTAGACATACATCTTCACGGTAGATTTCACTGCCACTTTCTTCTGTCTATTCTGTGCAGCTGCCTAATGAGTCATTTCAATGTCCATGTTGCATTTCCCAGCTGCATTTTATTTAGTTACCCAATATATTACACATGCATGAAGAAACTCTTCTTATAAGTTTCATGTTCAATCCAGTGCTTGGATTAGTGGGTGGCTTGGAGGGAAGTGGAGGAGGATGACAGAGAAAAATGAATGGAGTCCCCACAGAAAGGTAATTCTTTAAAATGTGCAATAAAGAATTTCTTATAACCTAGATCACCCCAACAACATACATAATACAGTTTGAATATACATCTATCTTAACTTTTGAAACAACTCAATTTATTAAGGTGAAAGTGCTTGTTAGCATTTGCTTCAGCTTACACAGAAGAGGTAAATGATTAATTTTCAAATGTTTGATAATACAGGGTTAATTAATGGGTCTTAGGGGCTTAAGATTCTTATAAATGATATTTTAAAATCTGTAATACAAGCTTTAAAGCACCACGTGCAAAACGAAAGTGTTCTGGTGCTTGAAACATATTGATAGAGCTAAAGTGAAGCACATAAATGTCGTTCTGGTTCTCCTCTGAACAAAAACAGCCTAGGGTTGTGCAGCGTGTGTCTGGGGTGATCTGGGTCCTTGTGCTGTCACTGTGCTGTCAGGAAGCGGTGCGCTACATTGTTCCAGAAATATAGATGTGATACATTATATGCTAGGAGGAGTTTGTGTGGGAGACAGTCCAGCTTTATCCTCTCTGCCTTTGTGCACAATTGTACATTAATCTAGAATAAGCAATATATTATTAATAAGTTAAACAATGAAGGCGCTGACCTTAAAAATTATCTTAAAGGATTATATAGACACTCGAGCTAATCATACCATGTTGGATCTAAATGAATTCGTTAAATGTCAGATAACATTCCCTTTAGAAGTCGCAAATGACGGTCCAAAGGCTGCTTTTGGCTCATAGATGTTTGGCCCACACAGTGTTTTTAACAATTGAATTAATTTCCAACATTCAAAAATTGGAAGATTTCATCTAAAATACCAGATTTCTGGCTTCTCTTGAAAAATCAGAAGATCTGGCAATATTAAACAGACCTTTCCAAATGGCCGCAGTTGAGAACTGCAGAGATTGCCCACTACATACATGTGCTAAAACATGAATTCCATAAAGGCTCATGAAGAAGTAACTGTTTCATAAAGAATTAAAGTTCCAGAAAGTTCCAGGCAGAACTGGTTTGCAGATTGGTGCAACTTGCACAACTAGACGATACTCAATAAATATTTATTGCATGTATCAACTGTATTCTTTTAGCTAAACATTTGTGGAATTCACAGGGCTTGGGTTCTTTAATACAATACCCACCAAACCTTACTGTGTTATACTCAAACTATATTTTCATTTATCTCCCTGGCCCTCTAGGCACTTAAAATTGTTCGCTGCCTTTAACAAAATGGCGGTAGAATATAATAAAAATAAAAAAATATAAAATTTATATAAAACCTAATATTGACCAATTTTAAGCATTTAAATGTACAGTTCAGTGCATTATGTATATTCACATTATTGTGCAACCATCACCACCGTCCATCTCCAGAACCTTTGCATCTTCCCAAACTGAAAATTTGTACCTCCCCAACAGCAACTCCCTATTGCCCCTCCCCTTAGTCCCTGGCAACTACCATTCTCCTGTCTGTCTCTATGGATTTAACTATTCTCCATCCTTTGCATAAGTAGAATACAGTATTTGCTGGTTTATACCCCTCTAAGCATTTATTTAGTGTATTGCTCCTGGTAAATTTATCCCTCCACCCCCCACCCAAACATTACAGTTGGATGTAACTAAGTCCCAGAGAGATGAGAGTGTGTGTACCTAGTCACATAACTAATTAATGGAAAACCTGCTCTAGAACCAATTTCTTTCCTTTAAGACTTCTGTTCTTTGCACTGTAACATGTTGAATTACTTATTTTCCCTTTCACAGAAAGAGATGTTCTAGATTTCTAAGCCAAGAATGAGAGACAAAATACCACATTCAAACTAAATTCAGCCCAAACTGAATTTGAGGTCATGGTACAAAAATCAAATAAGTCACTGAATCATGGGATAGTGCTTAAAAATTATTAATAAATAGTGATCATTAAAAATTCCTCTGTTATATCCTCTGTCGACTAATCTCACTGCATATAGCTCTGTTCTGGGCTAACCAACAAAATAACATCCCATGGTGGAAGCACACAGACAAATGCCCCGAAACGCCTCCGTTGCATGCTCTAAATCCCCCTGCCAGCCTCAGCTGTGTGGGACTGGTACAGGCGCGTCACTCCGGTGGCTCATTTGGTGTGAGCTTACCCATGTGTTCACCCTTAGAAAAGGTTAAAGTAATTAATCTCTTAACATAAAAATTAGTTTGGACTATTTTAAACTGTGTTCGACTGCATCCTTTTTTTTTTTTTTGGTTAAAACCTCAGATCTGACAATCTTTTCATTGGCCTCAGTCCACGAAGGGTAGAATCTCTGCAGGGCATGCTGCCATGACAGGCGCACACCTGACCCCTGGGGGTGATCTATACAGAGTTCTGTTACACACGCACACACACACACATACACACACACACACACACACACACGTGTGTGTGTGTATCTGTGTGTACGTGTGTGTGTGTATCTGTGTGTGTGTGTGTGTGTGTGTATGTATATGTATATGGCTATCTCACTCCATAGATGTTATACACACTAAGTCAGAATTTCTCAGTATTTGTTTCTCAAAGCACTAAAGCTGTAGGATGTTAGTTATTTCATTAAAAAAAATGTTACATAGTTAAATACATTTAAGAAAAACCTAGCTAATAACATTTAATGATTTTTCTATAGTTTCAATTTTTTAATATGCTAAGATGTGAATTGTACATTTACAAAAAGGATATATGGTACTATTTCCCAAACATTTTTTGACTAACAGTCTCCATTTTAATAGTTCTTGAGGCCAGAATCATCTTTGAGAACCTTCCATGGGAAATAAATGCTACATAGAAAATTTTTCCTGGGTGGTTTTTACATTAATTCAAAAAACATTTCAGATAAGGGATTGTGCTCAATACTGCGTGATTTGGAGACATTCCAGTGTCTGTCTTCGAGGAGTGCCTGGCCTCAAGGGGAAGAATGACTCTCCAGGCTCACCGTGACAAACTCCGCCACAGGTCACCACGGCACTGTGCCGGCTCCCCAAAGTGACACCTAACACAGAGGTCAGAGAATATCCCTGAAGCCGTGAACTTGAACAGGGACTTGAAGGATGAATAGAGGTTAAAGGACAAAGCAGATTGTTCTAAGAAGGTAGAGGCTAAACAGACACAGGATGGTTTTGGTGGTGGTTAATTTGCTGTGCCATGGATAAAATTATTCAAAATGGTGTTCACGGTGATTGCATTGAGAGAACAGAAACGATCTGTAAATGGAAATACATCCAGGGCAATGAAACAGAATGGAGGTGAAGCATCATACATGGAGAGGTTTCAACAAGTCTCTAGAAGTTGGAAAGGGAGTATGAGCTGGAGAGTGGATTCAACACAGTACAAATAACTAAGAGTCGTACGCTCTAGGAAGCCTGCAGAGGCGTTAGCAGGTGGAACACAGAGAGGCAGGTGCCAAGAGCGACGTGAGAAGAACAGCTGTACAGATTTGTCATTGACTCCTGTGCCTATCAGCGGTATCCCCACAATCCCCAGCCCTTCGTACCCCAAACATGGAAGAGCTCTTCGGTGTTTATTTATACCCAGGCGAGAAAATCAGAGGGTTCTTATATAAAGAAAATGAACAATGTTCCTGGAGAGAGCTAAGGTTACTTATGTAGGTATTGGCTCTCCAAAGTTATCCTCTACATCCTGACCATTGTGGGGCCTCCACAATGCATGTACCCTGAAAAGGTCAGTACCGGTAAGTCACATGCACAGAGTTCCCAGTAAACGTCCCAGTTGAGAGAGAGGCCTGCTTAGGTGTCTGCCTACCCTGGAGGAAGCAGGCCTCGACTTCTGCAATCAACAGCCCTGTTCTCAAACGCCAGACAAATTGGCAGCTGAGTGAGAAAGAACAGGGTGCACAAAAGGAACAGTTGGCTATAGGAAAGGGCCAACTCAGGAATGAAAAGACAACTTAAAAATTGTTGTTAATAACATCGGAAGTATAAGAAGAATCGTATCCATAAAGAAAGGAAGTTGGTGAGAGAGAAAGGAACAATTAAAAGACAAAGCTTTCATTTAGAAAATATAGAATATAAAATTGAAGAATAACTTTTTGAACATAGAGTTAAAAAGCAAAATGATGAAAACAGAGAGAGAAACATTTACATAGAAAAGGCAACAAGTTTCTAATAGTAGCAAACTGGTATATATTGCCTACATAGCAGAATTAGGAAAAAACAGAGTACCTAGAGTTGTGGAAGTAACCAACAAAAGTACTTAAACAGGAAATACTTAAAAATTATTGTCTCTGACTACCGGACTGGCCTTGAGCTAAGGTAGGATTGAGGGAAGAAGCTGTTGCTTTTTCATTACAAATTTTATAAGCTAACATATGCATGGATTATTTATTAATATTTTCTGCACTTTGTTTTGTTTTTCTGTTCAATGTTAAAAACAAATCCAAAGATAGAATTACTATATCTTTGTTGAATTCTCCACTGATTGTGTGTTTTCCTTTCATAGAAGTTTTAATCTTAGTTGTAAAATTTAGAGGCTTTTTTTATCTTTCACTTAAAAACTCTTCCAAAAGTTTTCCTAAAATACCATTTCATGAATCATATTTACTTTGTGATATTTTAGATTTACAATCACAGAATTTCATATTTAGAATATGGGTCACATAGGGAATATCTTTCTAAAGTGACTCATCTAAGTTACTGTGGACATTTTTTTAATTTAATCTGTAATGGTTTTGGGGTAAGAAAGTTAGCCATTCTGGTGAACATTTAAGCACTGCAACTATAGATTCATTTTCTTATATTACATTTAAATATACACTAACATAATCTATATTGAAATTTTGTCTTTAAAATTTTTTCTTGGTCAACCTTTTTTGGCTTCAGATTCATTTTCTCCTAACATTACAGGAACACAGGTATCATTTGCTTATTTTAAGAAGCTGTGGTTTAATGGGTTGAGGTGACTTATTGGAATTTTAGCCCAGGTTTCCTGATTGGTTCAGAGCTATTTCACTGTACCAGAAATTCATGATTGTAAGAGTTTTTCCAAATCATTCAAAACCCGTAATTTTAAGATTTTGGGGAAATATATGGGCTGTGCATTTATTTATTTATTTTCTCAATAATGAAAGAACCCTGGAAATTTTATCTTAACATTTTAGCGCAGTACTAGTGATACCTAAACATCTGCTATGACATTCATTGGCTTTGTGTTCAACCAGCAAATGGTACATATGACAGCTATTCTGTAATGGCAGAAGGGATTCATGAATCTTACTGAAGAGAAAACACTTAGAAGATCAGAAACAATATAGATGTTTATTGTTAAGACACTACACTTGCGAAGCCAAAGTTTTCTTAAAAAATGAGGCATTTTGCTCTGACAGCAAAACAATAAGTTTTGTGTGCATATATTTTGAAGTTGAGGTCTAAAAAGGTAATCTAATCTTTACTTGTCACTCTATCATTTTGTCTTACAGTCTTTTTTACTTTTAGTGGGAAATTTACTTGTAATAGTTTGTGTTGATATTTCTTGCTCACATCTAGTAAATTCTCAGTTAAAGTTTTGTTGAATTAATGAATCTATGTGCTCGCAACATCTCTAAAACCATATAATAGGTTTAAATGCTAAAGAATGTGACATTAAAGACATTTCAATTATTATGTTTAATTTTAAAGAAATTAGCAATCCTGGCGTTCTGAGGTATAATAATATTTTATGAGTCCAGTGATTCATCTCTTGAGGGGCTATTATATAATTGATAAATAAGGTATAAGATTTTGACAAAAGTCAGAAGTCCCTCAGACTTTTTGATGATGTTTGAGGAAGGCTCACTTTATTTGAAAGTCAGATTCTTTTGAGGAAAGCACTATTATGTCAGATATAATTACTGATGATGCCATAATTAGTGATCAAGTCCTACAGTTATAACATGTGTCCTAAACTGTGCCCTTTTATCATGATTTCAGTTGCTTATTTATGCCGCTTAATTTATCTGAATTGTCCTGTAAAATTTCAATCTTTGTGTTCTCTGATATTTCTAATGTCATCATCACTTTGTTGATTTCTCAGATTATTTAACTTTAATTTTTTATATGTCTTAAAACACTTAAACCTTTTACCAAGTAATAAATACTTAAAATGCATATACTTTCTTCATAAACCTATGAAACAGTGCTGTATGTAATATAGATGACCACCAAAGCGGATCATCTGATAATACTCCTTATGTGACAAAGTTTTTTTTTAGTAATAACCATGAAATAAAACAGAAACTAACAGTAAGAATAACAGTAAAAGAAATAGAGAGAAATTTCCTGTATCGAACTTTAATATATAACCACACACACAAAAAATTAGAAAACAAAAGCTAACAGATTGACAATTCTTAATTTCATTATTTTTCTTAAAATAATAAAAGTAATGAGAGTACTTTAATGAAAAAGTACTTGAAGAGAATAAATTTTGCAAGATTCAGAGAATGATTTACGCACAGAATTACAATATTAAAATAACTCAAGTACTGTTTCTTCATCTTTATAGTCATTGTATTATAATAGTCTATTTTGAATTTGAAGATGCAGTAATACTCTGAGCCATAGGGGTTAGAGTTATGAACTGTGACCAAACTGAGCTCAAATTATTTCAAACCAAAAAAGTGTTATTTAAATTAACTCTTAAAACAAAATGAGGGCAGCTAGGGTAGTTGAGTTTGTGTGTGTCAGGGTTGACTGGGTAACTTGAGTTTTCCAAATTAACTTGCCTTCAGAATACTATTTTTATTAAAGGTAAATAATAAACACATGCTTAGTTGGAGCATGCATATATTTTATTAAAACTCGATGGTCAAAGCAGCAGTGTTTAGAACATAGAGCAGAGATTTTCAAACTGCAGCCTGTGGGTCCAACCCCACATGGCCCAGCTGGACCGCTTCTGGGGAGAGAGAGGCAGAGCAGCAGAAGGCTCAGAGGCCCTTTCTGAGCACGTCGATCGCGATGGGATGGGATCCGTTGTGTAGGGGAGCGTCGCTCTTAGCAGGCTATGTGAAAAGCAAATGTAGACGGCGGCATTTCATTCCCCAGTTGCTGTGTGTCTTAGGTGTTGACTTTCTCAGTGCTAAATGTGGTTCACTTGACCGTGGTTGAGGAAATAGGTCTCATGTGTCTGAAACTCTGGCACTTCTTTGGAGAGATAGTCCAAGCTACAGATTTAAATCAAAACCTTCAAGCAATTGTTTTTCGTTGAGCAGCCTGTCCTTAATATAATTTTGTTGTCATTTACATTTTCATTAAAAATGATTCAATGATTGGAAAACTGTTTTTACATAAATATCTGTAAGCTATGTTTTTGAAATAATATCTCCATTTTGACCTAATGTTATTCAAATAAACACCTGTTAATTATGTATGTAAGCTTCCTTGACTTTCTTTAAAGGACATTATTTATAGGGTCTCATAAGAGGTTTCTATAAATTAAAAAGAAAAAAAAACGTCCCTGTCATCTTTTAGCAGACCAGAGCGACAACTTGTAAAGAAAATGTCCTTTGTCCTACGTGCGCTTGGGCCGCGCGGGCCGTCAGGGCAGCCCGTCCGAGGGCCTGCACCCCAGTGGGTAGTCTGTGCTCCCTCCCGTGGCGAGTGGCGACTGCCGCTCCGGAGTGCAGGCCATGGCGCCGTAGCCCACGCGACACTGACGCTGCGGTTGTGCTGGTTCTTCGGGGTCTTCTCTTCATTTTGTGGACGTCATGCTAAATAAAACAGAAATAGGAAATGCCAGTTTTACACCTTAAAACTATAGAATTGCATTGCCTCGGCACATACCGCTAACTTTGTATCCGTGTCGGGCCGCAGTCAGGCGGTTTGTGTCTGTTCCCCTTTCTGGAAAGAAGGCGCAGATCTGGCTCCAGACACCTCATAGCCTGTGTTCGGCTCTGTATTCAAGCGCTACACGACTGGCTTTTCTGCTGTTCTCTTTCTCTTTCTTTTCCTGCTTCTGAGTCATCCTTTTCTGCTTCATGGATGTATACTGTTTAGTTCAGGAGTTTGTCTCCATATTCGAAACAAAAAAGCCATTACCTGTCATTTCCATGTTTTGGGATTAGAAGAGGTAATTTTTATGTGCTTTAGCCTCTAGCTTCAACTTGAAAAAAAATATGTATTTTTTTTCCAGAACCCCCAGAATTATGTATAAAACTCTTATTTCAACCCAGAATGGGAACAAATAGTTTTCTAGGTGGTGGCATGGAGCTAGAGCACAGAAATTTGTGTATAAATTTGTGCTGAAACTCTTGGAACTGCACGTGTCCCTTTATATTAAATTGTCTTTAATATAATTCATGAAAATGAAGTTAACAAAGACATTCAGCTCTCTATAATGAACCTAATAGCATTTCCTCTTATAGAATGGTGATTTAACAAGATTAATGCCACAAATTATACGATTGCATCAAATCCTTAAGCTTCAGAAGGTTAGGGCATTTGTGATGGTCTTTTTGACTTTAACCTTCTTGGGTCTATATTCTTTCAGGCACAGGTGTCTGTTTGTGGAGAGAGTAAAACTAGGTCAAAAGAAGTGGTGTAAAATCACTTTCAACATGAGTCATACAAATGTAGGTATTTATAAAAATGCCAAATAAGGCATCTGGAGGAGTGTGGGCATGATTAGCCTTTAATCATGGTGTTATTTTTCATTTCTCATATCTTAATTTCTTTTTCCTATTAATCAGTTTCTGCTCCCACATCTCCTTTCAAGCCTCTTATCAGAATTTTACAATCCTCTGAAGCTTACCAAACTTTAGGTAGTTTCCAAATACACATTTCTGAAATCTTAATTTTTGTCTCTAATACTTTAAGATAAATTAGAAAAAAAACCACTTTCTACTCTAAATTCTCCATTAAATATATAGTACTTATAAAATGCTTTTACCATCTTCAACTATTTTCTCAAATTATTTCTCATATAATTACTCTATTATAAATTTAAATCATATGATACGTATCTGTTTTATCCTTCTTTCATACCTGTAGATCCATAGATAATGTCTGCGGTTGTGCCTTGCACTATTAAAGCATCTGTAGAAATAGTAAAAACTTTATTAATTTATCTGGACATCCAGCTGTATAATACCAAGCATGTGCTTAGCTGAGTTATATTTTTGAACTTATTCTGTAGATTCGATGTCATATAACTGTGGCTTTGGCATAAGTTACCAAAAGACTTACTATCTTTCTTCATATGCTTTTTGTTACTATAAAGTAGAGGGTGCATAGGAAATACTTTGGGGAGAGTATAGCAACTCTGGAAATTTACATCGAATTTAAAAAAGCAAACTTTAATAGCCATTTGTTTTAAAAGTAATATATGTTCACTTATTACACAAGTAATTCAAACACTACAGGTTTGTACAAAAATAATAGTCTCACTTTGCTCCTCTAGTTCTACCTGTCTGAGATAACCAGTTCTAAGGATTTGAGAATATGCTCTGGAAATAGTTAAACTGTACTTTTTCTATTCCTATTAGGATTCTTATAATTTGCCCCTATTTGATTTTATTACGTTAGCTTTCCTGTATGATTTTGCTATTTCTTCACGGTCCTCTGGCAGCACAATCTAGTTTCAATTTTTATATCTTTCCAATTGATATAAGAGTTCCTGGTATATTTTGTCAGACGTGGCATTTCCCATTAGCTAGTCAAAAATGGCAGTACTGTTTATTTTTCTTTTTATGTATAACATTAGCTAAAATACTAGATGATGAACTACGGTGGCTTTTACAGTGAATGCGATCGTATAATTTATTAGGGGCACTCACTTATAGTACCTGCCACAAACAGGTAAATTATACTTTGATACTTTCCCCCTGAATAGCATTTTAGCCTAAGTGATCTTACCACAATTCCAATTGCACTAGAACAGTCTATTAAACTACTGTACTTTTTTTTTTAGAGAAATCAATACTTATTACCTTCATGTTAAGCTCAAAAAATTGTTTGAATTAGTATGAGTGTGGTGGCATGGTATCCTTTGGATGTATTTTGGAAAATTATTATTATAAGGATTCATCTAAGTCCAGCTTATGTGCATGAGAAATTTACAGCCGAGAACCTGAATAAACAACAGGAGAGTCAGCATTTCGAGTTCTACATGTTTAACAAAGGATTATGGAATTGTCCCACAGCATAAGCTAAATCATGAAAATGTGCATTTCCCTCCTCCAGGACAGTTCCTTCCAGCGTTATCCTCCCAACAACAGCTCCCTTCCTGGTGCCAGCATCCTATTCCCCGAACTGCAGCTTGGCAGCGGCCAGGTCTCAAATTTCAACCACATGTATTTCCAAAAATCAAAAGATCCTTATTTGGACTTTAGTCACATATCTTTAAAAGCAGTGTTTGTGCGTCAGATTTAAAAATAATTGAAACCAGGGGCTTCAGAAAACCAAAGTTCTCTTCCAAGATGTTTTAACTTCAACTGATTCCAAAAACATTGAAAGCAACAGAATGGAAACGAGAATAGAAACCGCATGCAGCCTGCAGCGCAGCGCACTGACAGCGCCGGCAGAAATGGGCTCAAAATGTGCCACCCCCCCACCCCCCCAAGCCAGGATGGGGTCCTTGTCGTGCCTTGACCCTGTTTTCAGGGTAGCCTGCCTGGAAACAGACCTAGGGTCCTGTGAGTCTCCTGATGGGGGGCGTCAGCCTATGAGACCATTTTCTCTAAGACTTGACTTACACCCAAAGAGGAGAACATATGTAGTTGTTTTGCATTGGTTAGCCAATATTAAAAATCACGTTAAAAACTATATGCATATATATTTCATGGTCACAATTGATTTTCCGTTTCTCAGATACTCTTTTTTCTTTTTTTTTTTTTTGGAGGGATTCCTGCCTCATGTTCTTGTCACAACCTTGAAAGGTCTAGCGAGGCTATGCTTGTGTCTTTGTGAGCAGCATGGTTCGAAGTTCGGTTTCAGTTTATTTGTCAAGTTGACTTAATCCTGTGAAAATAGCTTTATGTAATTGCCTTTAGATCCGTTGTCTTGTATTCGTCGGCTTTAAAATAAGTTGAAAAGAGGCCAGAGACCTTTAAGAAATAAGGATCCTCACCATAAAATCCAGGTAAAGGACATGCAGCAGTTGACAAAGGGTTCCCTGTAGATTGACAGCATGTGCCCCTCCCATTTTGTGTAATGGGATTGTGTTCACTCAGCTCATCCAAAGGAACAATCAATGCTCTCTTCCGGAGGAGAAGCCTGTGGATGAACTAGGATGATAGAGATGTATAAAAACAATAAATATAGAGAGAACTTTATGTAGCTGTGTTTGTTTTAAACTACGTTTTATAGGTAAACCTTCTTTTGTGTAATTAAGAGGCACACACTGTTGGTTATTTTAATCAGGCAAGCTTTTATTTTATAACTCACTGCTAATTTAATAATTTTTTTTTAGTTCTCCCAACCTCTATTCTTTCTTTCTTCCAAACATTGTCCATAGTGTTACTTTTCACCTTTACACAGAGCTGCTTTGATTATCCCCTGGTCAACTCAGGACCCGTCACTGAATCATCGTTCTCTTCATTCAGTCATGTCCAGATGCCTTCGCCTGGAAGCAGGGCTCCTTACAGTGGATAACTATCCTTGGGCCCCTTTGCAGTCTTAACACCATCATCTCCTCACCTACTCCTTGCCCATCCTCATTTGTACAGTAGAAAATCTTGCTTTTCCTAGCAGAACATATTGCAAAGAGAACAGACTTTAGAGTTCAGTAAACCAAAACTGAAATTTCAATTTCATCACTTATCAGCTCTGAAATTTTAGAATAACCATTTAATATTTATAAACTATCTCTGTGCCACTTTACCTCTAGGGTGATTGTACTTCCAAATGACAAAATTCAAAGAAGCATTTTTAGAAGCTATAACGTGAGATGCTATGAATTCCCAAAGTGTATCAGAATATTAATTCCATTTTATTTTCGTAGTTTTATATTAGAAGTGGCTCCGTGCTTAAACATTTTCATTTGAATCCCAGCTCCACAGTTTACTAGCTGCTGACTTGAATGACCTGCTTATCCCTTTGCAACTTAGTTTTCTCATTAGTAGGATGGGGATAATAACAATGGATCCCTCAAAGCGTTCTTATGTGAGGTTTAACTAAGAGTTACTATTTTAAAAAGTGCCTAGAAGAGTTGTAAAGGAAATGGTATATAAGAGTTTGCTGAATAAATAAGCACTTCATTCAACAAAGTTAAGCAGGTTTCTTTACTTTAGGACTTAGAAGCAAATATGCACTATTGCTTTCCAAGAAAGAATAAGAATTTCTCAAAATTATTTACTAAAGGAAAATTTCTTTTGAAGAGTAACTGTGAAAATGTTGTGCTTTACCAGTAACTGTTTAATTTCATCCTAACAAATAGTCCATTTTCCTCACTGCATAACTTCCTATTAGGGAACGATGTGCCCATTGGCAAGAACTGATTATTTCTACAGCATCAGAAATAATCTTTTAAAAAAAATTTCATGAACTGTATTTCTTAGAACAGTTTTAGGTTCACAGTGAAATTCAGTGGAAAATGGTTTCATCTCCATACCTGTGCAGCCTCCATGACTTCCAACATTTTACTCCACAGTGGTGAGTGGGTTAAGACCGGTGAACATCATTATCACCCAAAGTCCATGGTTTACATGGGGGTTCCCTCTTGGTTTTGTGCATTCTGTAGGTTTTTGATAAACGTATAATGATACATGTCCACTATTGTAACATAGTGTAGAGTACTTTCACCATCCTAAAAGTCCTCTGTGATCTGCCTGTTCATTCCTCCTCGCCTAACTCCTGAAACCACTGAACGTTTTACTGTTTTCATAGCTTTGCCTTTTCCAAAATGTCATATATGTATTTGGAATTATGCAGTATGTAACTTCCCAGACTGGCTTCTTTCATTTTGTGTATGCATTTAAGTCTCCTCCATTTCCTTTCATGGCTTGATAGCTCATCTTTCTCCATCACTGAATGACATTCCATTGTCTGCATGTATCACAGTTTACCCATTCACCTACTGAAGAGCACCTTCGATTGCTTCCAACTTTTGAGTAAAGCTACTATAAACTACTTTATGAGTAAAGTTACTATAAACATTCATTCACAGGTTTTTGCATGTGCATATTTTTTTTAATTCATTGGGGCATATGCCAAAGGAACATGATTGCTGGATTGTATGATAAGAGTATGTTTAGGTTTGTAAGAAACTGCCAAAGTAATTTCTGAAGCATTTGCACCATTTTGCACCCCCACCTTGAGAGTTCCTGTTGCTCCACATGCTTCTTAGCATTTGCTGTTGTCAGTGTTTTGGATTTTGGCTATTTAATAGGTATATAGAGGTATCTTGTGTTAATTTGCAACTTACTAATAACATGTGCTGTCAACTATCTTTTCATATCCTTAAACATCTTTTTATATTTTTATTTTTCACCTGCACTTCTTCTTCATCTGTATATCTTTTATCTGTATATTTTCAAAATTCTTGTTGAATTTTAAGAGTTCTTTGTATATTTTGAATAATATTTCTTTATTAGACATTTCTTTTTCAAATAATTGTTCCTTGTATCTTCTTGTTTTTCATTATCTTGGCAATGTCTTTTACAGAGATGAATCTTTTAATTTTAATGAAATCCAGTTTATCAATTATTTCTTTCATTGATTATGATTTTGGTAAAAATCTAAGTCATTAATATACCCAAGGTCATTTAGTTTTTCTTGTGTCATATTCTAGGTGTTTTATAGTTTTGCATTTTGCATTTAGTTCTATGACCCATTTTGAGTTCATTTTTTATAAAGAGTTTAAGGCCTGTGTCTAGATTAATATATTTTTTTTTCATGTGGATGTCCAGTTGTTCCAGCACCATTTCTTGAAAAGTCTATGTTTGCTCTATTGTATTGCCTTTGCTCTTTTGTTAAAGATTAGTTGGTTACATTTATGTAGGTCTATTTCTGGGCTCTCTATTCTTTCTCATTGATATATTTGTCTATTCTTTTGACAATACTATACCGTCTTAATTATTGTAGCAAGTCTTTAAGCTAGATACTGTTCTGAAGGCTGCTCTGTCTGAAATTAATACAGTTGTTGCTACTTTCTTTTAACTACTGTTAACATTTATTATATCTCTTTCTCCATCTTTTTACTATTAATCCACAATGATTTTTATATTTAAAGTGGATTGCTTTTAGACAACATCTACCTAGATTTTTTTGATCCTCTCTGACAATTTGGTTTTTAATTGTGTATTTAAGTCATTTATGATTAAAGAAATTATTGATATAGTTGTATTAATATCTGTTCTATTGTTACTGTTTTCTCTTTGTTGCTCCGGTTTTTTACTCCTATATTGGCCCTTATGTTTTTTCTGCTTTTCATAATTTTAACTGAGCATTTTATAAGATTTCATTTTCTTTCTTAGCATATGGATTATACTACTTTTTAAAACTTTTTTAAGTTGCTTCTCAAGAGTTTATAATATATCTAATATAATGAATCCAAGTCCACTTTCAAATAATATTATACTGCTTCATGGGTAGTGCAAATATAATAACGATTCCTGATGGCTCCCTCTTATCCCTGCACCATTGCTGTCATTCATTTCACTTGTACGTACACATTCATACACATATTTACACACAAGCATATATAACTGAATGCACTATTGTATAATTTTGAAGAGTGTTAATCGATACAACAAATTGTTAGATCGATTAAAATAAGACAAATAAAAATTTTTATTTTACTTTACTTATTTCTTCTTCTTGCCCGTTCTTTCTTTATACATATTTGAGTTTCTGATTATATAAATTTTTCTTTCCACAGAAGAACTTCTTTTCTTTTTGCTGAAGAACTTCTTTCAGCATTTCTTGCAAGGCAGGTATAATGACGACACATTTTTTCAAAATTTTTTTGGCCTGGGAAACTATTTGCCCTTTACTTTTGAAGGATAATTTTATAAGGGCACAGAATTATAGCTTGGTAGGTTTTTTTTTCTCTCAACATTTAGAATATTTCACTCTTCTCTTCTGTCTTTTATGGTCTCTGAGGGAAGTCAAATATAATTCTTATCTTTGCTCCCCTGTTGGTAAGATTTTTTTCTCCTCTGAATTTTTTCAGGACTTTTTTTTTCCCTTTCTTTGTATTTGATTTACTATTGTGTGACTATATGCCTAGAAGTAGTTTTTGTTGATTTGTATAGTTTTTCTTTTTCTTTTTTTCTCATTTATCCTGTTTGGTGATCTTTGAGTTTCCTCCATCTGTGGTTTGGTGACTGACGCTGACTGGGGGAAATTCTCAGCCTTTATTGCTTTGAATATTCCTTCTGTTTCTTTCTCTTTCCTCTCCTTTTGGCATCCCTACTAAACATATGTTACACCTTTTGCAGTTGTTCCACAGTTCTTGGATTTTTTTTTTGTTATTTTACTTTATTTTTGAATAGTTTTGTAAGTTTTTATTATCATATCCTCATGCTCAGAGGTTCTTTCCCCCGCAATGTCCAGTCTATTTATGTGCCTATCAAAACCACTCATCATTTCTGATAAATTGTTTTTGATCTCTAGCATTTCTTTTTGACTCTGTCTTAGGATTTTCATCTCTCTGCCTAAATATCCATCAGTTATTACGTATTACTTACTTTTCCCATTAAAACCTTTAGCATATTAATCCTAGTTTAAAAATAATTCCTGATAATTGCAACATGCCTGACATATCTGACTGTGGTCCTGGCGTTTGCTCGGTCTCTTCAGGTTATATTTTTTGCCCTTCATTGTGCCTCGTAATGTCATGTTGATGAGCAGACACGATGTACCGGGTTAAAGGAACTGCAATAACTAGGCCTTAGTGATGTCGTAGTGAGGGTAGGGGAGCAGGAAGCAAGTGTAGTTTTATGCCTTGGTCTCAGTCTTTCGGGAGCCAGTGTCCCTGGACTGTGGACTTCACTAGTGCCTCTCGGTGGCCCCACCGCCTTTGGTGGGACGGGATGGCTGGAGTGGGCTGAAGTAAGGCATTTCCCTTTCCCCAGGTAGGTTAGGTTCTGATAAAGCCCTCTCAGATTAGTTTCTGGTGAAGTAGTTTCTCTTAAGGTCAGGCCTTGTTAAGAAGACGAGAATACTCCGGTGTATTTCAAAACGTTTAATTTTCCCCTGCTCCTGCCAGAAAAATAAGGGGATTTTTCTCTGATATTGACTGTGAGAGCTGGTAGAGGTCCTGGAGGTAAAACTCACAGAACTATGGGAGGTCCCCCAGTGACTGGGTCCCCTGAACCTCCAGAAATTTGTCAATTTCAGTTTAGGTTTTTCTTCCCTGAACTAGTTCCCATGAGGGTTTCTGTTTTGGCAAGTTCTGATTCTCTGTATTTGCCTGTCTTTCTCTCTGGTTTTGGGGGCTGCATTTTACCTTGTGACCTCGCTTCTCTGATGGATCCAAGATTTTTTTTCCCCCAACTTTTTACTAGTTGTTAACATGTAGTGGTGACTTCTAAGCACCTTACATGCCAGACTGGAAACTTAAGGTAGCAAGATCCTATCTTTATTTTTAAAAATTCGAGATCCAATGGCCTATAAAAATTAACAATGTGTTATTGATGAAAACAGAATGATGTTAACACTCTTACCTGTACTTCTAGATAAGGTTTTTTATTTTTAGACAATATCTAATATTTGAGATTAAGCTTTTTAGTATAATTTATTATTTCTAAAATTACTTTTTGACATACTTTATATTTTTCATTCTTCCTTCTTTTTTTCAGGTATGATAGCTTTATTGTTTCTCGGCGTTACAGTTTCTTGAAAGATAGTAGGGATATTCTTCTAATAATCTTGGCACAATGAGATTAAACATACATTTTAGTTGAAGTTATCTTAAAATCAGATTAAATAATCAGTTTTTAATTTCTGTTTTTGAAAGCTTTCATTGAAAGATTTCATTGGGGGAAAGTTCTACCAATTGTGAAATAATATAACATATATTTTATAATATTTAATACGTTAACTTCATTCCTCTATGCTTGTATATTTAAATACAGTTGGTGATACTTTTTACATTTTCTAATAGCTGCTACCCTAGAAGAAAAATAAAAAACATGTAGTATGTTACATAATTTCAACATTTCTTTTTTGGTTCTCTTTTGGAACATTCATAGATACCCTTGGCTTAAGCTATTAAATAATCTGGCTACTGTAAACATTAGGACCATCTGTAATCTATGCACATAACTTTTTCCTGGTATATTTATAGGTTTTGAAACAGTGAACTTATGGAATTTACTCAATTTTGTTAGCAAAATATTTTAGCCAATAAATAGAGCCTGGAAAATTTCTTATGTCATAAATGTTTTTATTGTGGTATATTATCATTTGATTTATCAAGCTAGGATGTATCAGCCAAATAACTAATGGAACTTAAAAGAATAATGTCATTTTTCTTTAAGAAAAACTTGAGCTTTGAAACTGTATCTTTATTGAAAAAATGTGAATAAACCCACTTTAAATCTGAACTGGAAAGGACACATGCTTTATCAGTCTGAAAGTTGTATAGAATCAAATATTCAACATGAGCCTAACTAAAAAGTAATGTTGTTATTTCATTTTTCTTGTTATCTTGTACATGTTGGACATCCCATAAATCTTCGACAGATGTCCCTAAGTAATTATACCCAAAGACAAAAATGTTGTTGACCCATGTCTTTTAACTATATTTTTGTATTCATTCATGATTTATCTTTAATAAATACATATAAATACATACATAATTGTTTAAGAGAAAACACAATGTTAAAAAGTGTACAGCATACAAGATGCATAGTTAAATAGCATTTCCCAAGGAGAAGTAAACATACCACTGGTGGAATGTGAAAATAACATTAGGGGCAGGCCTGCGAACAATTTTCTTTTTAATTTAATTGGTACTTATTTGTTTTTTGCATTGTACAACCAAATCTTAATTTCATGAGAGATATAAAGATATGTTAAAAATAATGAACCATTAAAAAGAAAAATGCTAAATAAATTATAATAGAGATTGTGTTAAGGTGTGGCAGAATGGTAAAGTACCTTCCCGCCTTCACTAGATAACCCATACTCTAAAAATTGTCAGGTTTTGTACCATAGACACAATCTTAATACATCTGTGGTATCCTTTTAGCAAAAAGCAATATTGAAGGTAGTCTGTAACAAAAAGATGTTTAGGGATAGAGTACATTGGCTTTAATCATACACATTATTCATACCATAGTCTTTTGCAGTTAGACAAATTCTCCATGTTCTCTACTATCCCTGTTTGTTACAATTATGCTTAATGTCTGACTAGCAATATCTTTTAAAATTCAGGAAAATGTGGCAGGGAGATAAGCTTTTGACTCTTAATATATGGATATTTCTTTATTTTGTTTTCCAACTGATTTTTAGAGTTTTGGGTATAGAAGTCTAGGTTCAAATCATTAGTCTTTAAAAAATGAAATTGTTATTTGATTGTCTTTTAGCATCTAGTATTGATAATGAGAAAACTGTTGTCAATGAAACAGAATAAGATTTCGAGTCATTAAACCAACACATTTTCTTTGGATAATCCCTGTTCCTTTTTATCCCATGATTCGATGGCAACCAATTCAATGAGAGAGAAGGCAATTCAGTCAACAAAATAATGATCTTTGTTCAATTTTGAGTCTCAAATTATACTTTTTTTAATCCATAGTAATAAAATTGTCTTGAAAGCCTGACCTTGCTGATGAAGAAGAAAAAATGGTGTGGGGACAATAGAGTAGCCTCAGTAATAAAGGTGCCTAGATAGAAGGACTTGAGCTCCCACTCCGAGATCCCCAGCCAGCTGCACGCAGGCCGGGGTGGTAGGGCAAAGTCCTCAAAAAGCATGTCAGGGATTTTGAGTGGTGAAGGCCCAGTTTTCTTAACTTGTTTCTAGAGATGCGTGGAATGTATATGCATATCTGAAATACAGAATGATAAGCTTTTCTTAAGGCGATCAGCAGAGTTGGAAAGCCTAGCGGATTAAGGAGTTAAAGAGGACAAGAATAACTAGACATTTACTGAGTGCAGACTACGTGCCAGATCCTGTTCCAGGTGTTTCCCGTGTACAAAATAATGAACTCCTCACACTGTAAGGTAGGTGCTGTCACGATCCCATTTCACTAAGGAGGACGCCAGGGCACAAAGCACTTAAAAATGTTGCATGTTCAGGACTTGGTGGGACTAGGGTTTTAACCTTGGTAATCTGGCTTTGGAGCCCACCTGCTTAGCTATCACATGACATGGGTCTTATGTAAATAGGTAAATTTCTGTATGTGACATAGTCATAAATAGAATATATGCAACCAGATGACTCATCTTAGGACTATGCATGGCAGACAACTGGAAAAAATAGTCAAATGCTTGAGTGAATATGCAAGTGCTTACACTAATAGACCATACAAATCAAGTTAACGAATATATATAATATGTCCTGCTATAAGTATATATATTTAAAGTAGAATACGCTAAATCATGAATGATGATAGGGAAACCCACCAAATTTCTGTATATACTGTGTGTGTTTTTGATGAAGAAAGGAACAATATAATTAAATGATTGGTCATGGAAGTTGTGAGACAGGCCAAGAAAGTGGCATTACTATGGTCCTTAGATATAGCAAGACCGAAGCAGAGTCACCTTAGAGTGACAGAAGAAATACGAGGGATTTTGAAAGTTGTTACCTGTGTATTTGAGATTTTCATGTGCGAGTTGCTCATGTTATAGGCATTGTTAAGCACAGCTTGGCCATTTTTACCTTAATCTCTTTAATGTAATTTGATGGGAATACAATCAAACTTTGTCTAAATAAATATACATAGTTCAATTTTGAATTTTTTTCACCAACTACAAAAAATTTCAGATGAAAATATCTGTGTGCATATTTTCAAGAAAAAATGTAAAGTTGTTTAATGCTGCCTAAAGAGGTTTTGAAAATATGAAGATAAATAAGGATTTAATTTTTTCACTCGAATATTATTCTAATTTGATGAACAAGCTGAAAAAGTAGAAATGACAGCCATTTAAACAATCCTCCAGGGAAGCTTAAAGGGGACCTCACAATCTTATTATTTTCTCTAAGGCCGTTCTGCATGTTTACCCAGCATACATACATTTTGTAATTAAAGTTAAAGCATTAGAATGTTGTCTTAGATTCAGTCATCTCATAGCTGTGTAGAAAATGATGGACCAAATCAGGGGCCCTTGGGAAAATTTCAGCAGAGGGTATAATTCCTAGCCTCTGAGAGACAAAGATTTATTTATATAAAAGTATAAGAATAGATGAGCCATGAGCATAAAAATATCACAAATGGAAAAAAATCCTAGAATCTAATAGAGGCAGTGAATTGACCTAAAAGAAATTGGGTATCCTCAAGTATCGCTCATGTTTCTAATAGACTTTTGTTGTTTGATTTTGACTTAATTCAGTGACAGAAAAATAATAAAAAGGTTTAAATGAAAACCAAATCACCTGCATGTGTCTCATAGCAAATAACATGCAGGAGAGACATTTGTCAGTGTTCATCTGTCCTGATACTTGTCGTTTAGGTAGTGTGCAGTTACCATTTGAGGGAGTTCACAAAATTAAAATATTAAAAGAAATTTTAATAATCCTAACCAGCTCATGGTTACCATGGTTATGCAGAGCATTTATATTATCATTTTGGGTGGTCCTGTTAAGACACAGTCCCCTACCCTGAAAATCAATGGGTGGACAGATGTGCACATACGTCTTGAGAGACACTGTATTAACAGGGTGGATTCTCCCGTCCTCCAGGGTAAAACTTATGACACACATTTGCCACTTTTAGTATTCTTACTTTTAAGCAAAACAGCAAAACAAATAGTGAAATGTTCTCTTCAAGCTGTTTTCACATACTATATCTTGAGACATGTGCTTTTTTAAACTAAGAAAGTTATTTTCTTACTACACATTTGTAATTTTTTTCTTGCCAGTACATCATTTAATTAATCATGAAGTCCTGGCAGTTGTTAAATTTAGTGTGCATTGGTGTGTTTTTGGTACGTGGATACGAAAAACTCTGGTCAACTCAAACAAACAAACGAAACAAGCAAATAAAGGAATTAGTTGAAAGGCTATTCAGAGTGTCACATAATCAGAGCACTGCTGGAAATGGAGTGGCGCTTCTTTCTGGGTTTGTAGTCTAAAAACTTGACCCCCCACGCCAAATACCAAAAGACCAAACGCCGTTGCCTGTTTCGCGCAGCCTGCAAGCTCAGAAAGTTTTTTTTTTCTTTCCCATTTTTAAATAGTAGAAAAAATCAAAAGAATACTATTTTGTGGCATGTAAAAATTATACAAAACTTGAATTTGTGTCCATAAATAAACTTTTATTGAAACACAGCCTTAGCTATTCATTTATATACTACCTATGGCTGCTTTCATGTTATAATGACAGAGTTGTACTGATAAAGACGCGGCTGTCTGCAAAGCTGAAACTGTACTGTCTGGGCCTTTACAGGACAATTTTGTCGACTTATGATCTAGAGAACTGATCTGAGATGACTACTCTCTAATCTCTCTAATAACCCGCAGTGGTGGTGTCTCCACTCAGGTGTCAAATAGCTGAGGGCAAGAGTCTGATAAACTCAGCTAAGCTTCGATTGAGTTTCCATCCTGACCTGTGATCACAGGTGGGGACGTTGGTTTGTGGCCGGTTTGTACCCTTGTTGCAAGCAGAGGAACCAGTTACAAGCAGAGGGAGGACCAGCGAGAAAAGCCTCTGGGTGAACCAAAGCAACGGCCGTTTCAACACCACACTGAGATTATCACTGCTGTCTTTTCTCTCATTTCCTCATTAATGTAGCTTATTTTCAATAAATGAATAAGCTCTTATTAGGTATCTGTTTTATATGTTCCTGTCACCGGCTCAGGCACCAGATAGATATATGACACACTGCCTACTTTTGAGGGTCTCATGGTCCATGAAGAAGACAGTTACTCAAAAGGAGAAATAAAATACTATGTAATAATTGCGTCAGAAGTGATATAAACCAAGTAGAAGAGGAGCAAAGAGAAAGGAAAT
>CM053512.1:4164219-4207028 GCA_028627145.1 Eidolon dupreanum | reverse complement strand
GTAGATGTGATATCTTGAGTAGGGGAACAGCAGTAAGTAGAGGCTGAAAAAGATTTTACAATGTAATGTAATGTCTGTTGATATTTGTACTTTATAAGCTTATTGATTTTTCTTGTAACTTGTGACATCTTCTCCTATATTAAACACCAGCAAAGCAAGAGTTTTGTGCCTTGAGTTTACCATTAACTATTAACCAGTCGAGCCAATATGATTGAAAAGTTTATAAACTATGAGAGTTTAAAGGTTAAAATTTCTGAGATTTGAGATTGAAGGGATCGCCAAGGGACTACATAAACATCATAGTTCACTGTTTTGAAGGGTGGTATTCAAATTTGTTATTTACTTTTGTTTACAAAGTATATTTTGAATGAAACAATAAGGCAGAGAAAGGAGAGTCACATACCTCCTTCTCTCTCTCCAGCACTCGCTTCCAGCTATTGAAAACTGAACATTGCTTCTAAGTTTCTTGTGTTGTGAATGTTCAGGATACTGGCTTAACATTATAGCAGAGTCTTAAAAGATGACTTGCCATGTCGTCACACAGATCCTCATGGACATTAACTTTGTAAATTACATTCCCTCCAGCCCATCTACTCCAACTCCTTTTCCATTCCTTGATTTTCCTTTAGGCTTTATGATTTAGGACAAATGACATCTCTTGGAAGTCTTTTCTAATTCCTAAGACATGAGAACCCTATGCGTATCTTTATTAAGTCTCTCCCATGTAAGGTTATAAATTCTTGCGGGGATTATAGGGTGAAGGAGTGAAAAAAAAAAAGGCAGAGATCATGTAATTAATATTTTACTCATCTTGTTTTCTCCAGGACCTAAGAGAAGGTGTTCTGTAAATGTTTTGTATGAGTGGGGATGGAGATATTTCATGATTGCCAACTGGTGGTCTTATTCCATGTTAAGTCTTGTTTTTTTTTTCTAATTAAATTTATTGGGGTCACATTAGTTAATCATATAGGTTTCAAGTATACAATTCAGTAATTCAGTCATATGAATATTACATTGTGGGTTCATCACCCAAAGTTAGATTTTCTTCTACTACCATATATTTGACCCCTTTACCTTATTTACATCCCCCTCCCCTGCTTCCCTCTGGTGACCACTAACCTGTTTGTTTCTATGAGTCTCTGTTCGTTTGTCTTGTTCATTACTTGTTCCCATATGTAAGTGAATCCTGTGGTTCTCATTTTTTTTTTCTGATTTATTTCTCTTAGTGTGATGATCTCAAGACCCATCTATGCTGTCCCAAATGGAAGTATTTCATCTTTTCTTATGGCTGGATAGTATTCCATTGTACATGTGTATCGCATCTTCTTTATCCAATCACCTATTGGAGGACCCTTTGGTTGTTTCGATGTCTTGGCCACTAAATTAATGCTGCAGTGAACATTTGGGTGCATATATCTTTATGGATAAATGTTCTCAAACTTTTCCATAGTCTGTATTGTGGTAACTAGTATTTTATCTAATGAGGAAATTTTCTTATTTCCATCTTTTGTCTGTTAAATTCACCCTAATTTTGTTGGTGATATTATCATGGTAATCTTCATATGCCATCTACAGACCAGTGTGAAGACCTCTGAATTTAAAAACCACTTTCATAGTCTAAAGATCCTTTTAATTTTGTCAAACTATTTAACAAATGGGAATCTTAGATGATTAAGGAGATTTGCTAAAAGAGTGCGGATTTTTCCCAACCTTATTATCACTTCTTGTCCCACTTAAAAAAAAAAAAATCAATAGAGTTATCTTGGAATGTGGAAGACAGCCCTTACCATATGCATTTATTTATTCACTGTGAGGTCTCTGGTGACTTTGTCACAGCTTTAGAGTTTAAGTTCTTAAAGTGGAACTATATTTGCATAGCTTTTTAACACCCTGTAGACTAGTAAGCTTCTAAAAATGGTTTGGAAAGTTAAGAATGAGAGAACTGATAATTTTTTTTTTTTTTAATTTTTCCCAACGTGGGAGTTGAGTGTGAAGGATAGCACATTAGGCTTTATCAGAGAGAAGTATGTCCCCAACAAGCCCTACATCTTAGCTAAGGTTTCCCTTTGAGGGACTGTATGTAAACTCAATCCCCACAGTGTCTGGAGATGCTGAGCATTATTGTATTTGCCACTAGCTGAAGTTAATCTTTCCTCGCATGCCTAAGAAAACCTCTCATTTAAGGGGACCTGACGCCTGCTGATGATGAAGTCTAGGTCCTCGGAGCTGGGAGTTATAGGCATCTCCTGTTTTAGTGCTAGATTCGTGAACAGGATCCTAGGATTCCCAAGGTAGGAATGCAATAGGTCCCTGGAGTTTTCACCTCCCCACACTCACTTGGTCACAGGTAAATCAATTGTTATAACTTTTTTGCTTTGTGAACAAAGTACTCTGTCTGTTTTGATTCTCAGTCCTCACTCTTCATCTGTCATATATCATATATTGCTTTTTTTTTTTTAACCGCACCGTTACCCACAGCAACAGACTAGACAAGCTGTGCCATTAACTGCAGACTCCATTGCTGCCCCTCCAGAATTGAAAGCATATTGCGGATTGTTGTGTGTAAAGTCCCTAACCTGTATGCAGTCTGTTTGGAGTGAGAAGACTTTGATGTTAGCTTTTCGGTTTCATGAACCATGACGAAACTGAACTCTCTCATGCTGCTTGCAAAGAAAACCAGATTGTGACCATGTAAAGCTAGGGAAAGTCAAGAGAAAAAAGGAATACAAAGTAAAAAGGCTGCAAGTATACTCTTTAGCCTGGGAATTAACTCACAGAATTGCCAAAAAGGATACAATTTTGAAATTGGTTATTACCCTGTCTTATTACAGAAAAGGAGTTGAGTCAGAGAACAAAAGTTATCTTTTTTCTGCTTTAAAAATAAAAGGTAGAAATATAAAGTGAAATTAATATTAAAACCTATCATGCTGAAGTTTAATAATTGAAATGCATCTTCCCCTTTGAAGCAATGCGTTCGGGTGCTGTAGGCTGAATTGCACAGCCTTTGCTACTTCACGTTGCTTTTTAGATCTACTGCATATTTTCAGGATGACTCCAGCAGTGGCAATTATTACTCTTCAGTGGGTTGTTCATGATTTTTAAAATGGCTTAAAGTCCTTTGGATACATGTGTTCTCAGCAAGGAGTATATATGGGCTGGATAATATACATTTTATTCCAGAATGTCTCGTAGAAATAACACAAATGATGTTTGTGTGTATGTTGCTGATAAAAATTTGTTCCAAGATAATGCAGGAGAAAATTTCAATAGTTCACTTGTATACATACTTTCCTGTATTTTATGTTTTACTTTCAAACACTGAAACCCTTGGTGTGTATTTCAAGTTTGTTGACAGATAACCCGCTCACCACCCATGACATTTTCAGTCTGCTCCTTGCAAACCTACCCAGTCTTGTAGGGGATGTGGAGAAAATCCCAGATTGTCTTCTGATTTGATGCCTCCTCTGTTCGTAGAGGACATTACCACTTTTTTCAGAGTAAAACAACTAACTTTACCTTAAATTTGTCATATTCAAAGGAGAATTAGTTATTTTTTCCATCGATTATAACTTTCAAATTATCATATTGCTTTGATTTCTTTATTATCTATCTATCTATCTATTATCTGTCTGTCTAATCTATCATTTATCTGTCTCTCTAAAATCATTTTCTACTTCTCAGTCTTACATTTTTCTTCTTTGCAGTTACAAATGGCAATCTTCACACTTTCTATTTGCTATTCATATTATTAATTTTTTCTGATTTTCAACAAACCCGTATGATGCTCCCATTACCTTGCTGTATAATCATGCTTCTAATTTATATGAGTTCATAGGCTACTTTACTTTGATAATTAATTTGTTTAGCACGTACATGTTTAGCTAGATTTTATGTTGGTTTTGGTCAGGAACCAGATCTCAACTACTTTTAGTAACTTTCCCCAATGTTTGATAAAATTCTAAGCACAGGGCCACTGTAGAAATGAATATGACTTAATATACAGAACAGTTTGTAGGGCCCATCATGTCTGTTTAATTGTAATGAAAGGCATTCGCAACAGGACACATACTAGCCTAAATGACCTTTTACTAGACATGCCAGTGAGTAGTCTGACAAACGTTCTAGACACAATCTCCCTTTGAGAGACCCAGTTTTGACTCTGTTGACCATTCTAGCAGTTTGCCCTATACACCCAATCTGTGCTCTGAGGATGCAGGCAAAAGGGAAGATGCTAGGAGAGGTCAGTTCTAACCTGATCCCCAGTCTTCCAGACACTTATAACTGTGTGCGTCAATATTCCTTTGTGAAATACACAGTGAACTTGTTGAGTGTATCATCACAGATTGCTTGAAGTGGATTTTAGACAAAGATGTTAGATATGATTTTGAAATAATTGGTAGCAAAATGTGTCAATCAACTGACTTTGTCATTATCTATCCTTATGGATTCTCTGTGTGTACTCAGTTCAAAATGTTTTAAATAGTAGGGGAGAGTATGATTTCTGATTCAGTAAAATATAGATTAACACAGAAATAAAAACTGATTTCAAGCTGAATTGGTCTTTATAAGAAAAAAATAATATGCTTTGTTGTCTTAATGACAAACACTATAATGAGTTATATTTGATTCCCTGGGTCAACAACTCTATTTTTATATTCAATAACTCTAATTTCCCCTGATAAATACCTTCTGTAGCATCCAAAATCAATCTCAGATTGATTGCTTTCATAATATAGTAAATTTTCTAAGAATGCCATCTCATCACGATGTCTTCTTCTTCACATTGCCTAGGTTTCATATTGTTAACGTCAATACAGGAAGGGCTATAGATTCATTTTGAGTTTATGATGTGACAGTTTCTAGGGACTTCCTAGCTTGAGAGTTAATTTCTTTCTGTTTATTCTGGGATACAATCTATTTAATTGATTGATAAAATTATACAGTGAATTTTGTTTTATGTATAATTGATTTCAACTGAAAAATAATATAATTTAAATAACAACTCAAATACTTCTTATTCTCCTTTTAATCTCCTCCCCCGCCCCAAAAGACATACGTATATTATTTCAAAATCTGTATAGAGTAGGAAAGCTGGACCTGGGAGAAATTACTTTCTTCCAATAAAATGTAGACCATGAAAACAAGGAATTTGGTTTTCTATTTGTACTATTTCTATATTATGGTGGCACTTGTGAGATTATATTTCATCAGCTGATGATGTTTAACTTAGTCTTTCTAAAGAGGGTATCAGGTTTTGGAGAAATTATTATGAGCTCTATTGGCCAACCTCATTTTTTTGTTTGTTTATCAACGTTAAAGTTCACCTTAGGAGGTAAAAGTTAAAACACCCCCTACCTCCCTAAACAAAACTTGAACTGATCAATGCCTAGAGTAATTTATTCTAATCTAGTTCAGTAAGCTATTCGTAGGTGTCAAACAGGGAAATTTTGCTTGTGAAATATTATATTCTTTCTGTTTTACAAAACTTCATAGATTTTATGACACGTGATCTATTATAAAAAAAAAAAAAACCCTAACTTTGCGTGTATCAGTGTGTATGTGTGTATGGAAGGTTAAAAAGCAATACTGCCACAGAAAAGGTACCTATCAAGATATTGGCCAATTTCAGAAAGATTAAATACAGAAAGTTTAGGAAATTTTTTTTATTATATATTTATCCCTTGGGAATTCACATTGGGCATTGGTGGATTAAAAGTTCTGTCTATAGAATAGTGTTTAGTGATTGCAATTCTAGAAAATAGAGACCTTTTTGAAGAAGGTACTTTACAATATGTTCTTTTTCTGTTGTACTGTCATCTGACACATGCTACCACACAGTCTAATTCTTAGTGACAACAAAATACACACGTTTCCTGAATGAGCATTGTTTTTCCTCTACCTTGGTTCTATTACATGTTGTTTCCTTTGCATGGAATGAAATTTTATCCACTCCTTTTTGGTGATTTTCTATTCTTTCCTCAATATTATATTCATTCGGGTATCCATATGTGTCATTATTGAAATTCACACCACTTTTCTCAGAATTCTTACTATGTAGATAATAAAATAGATTCAAAACCTTACATTTTTACTACTTCCCTTGTCTGTATACAGGTATGGTTGATTTTTTCCTTTTAAATTTTTTATAAAGGGGAAAGCAACCATCTTATTCTTTTAAGTAAGTGTAGAATTGTTACTTTGACTAAAAAGAAAACGTATACAACAGGAATATTCTGAGTGTCTAATGTAGGCAAGGTCCGTGCTACTGCTCAGTGGTGCTGAGTCAAGCATCAGCTGCTAGAATATTGCCAAGAAAAGGAAATCAATTCCACTTGTTAGGTCAGCAAATAGATTTAGTTCCTGACCTCAGTGTTTTTAGTGCTGTTATGCTCCCCTGCGCCCCGGAATTGTTGGCTGCCATTCAGAATGAATGTTGTTTACTTGAAGCATGTTAAACAATTTACATCACCAATTTGCTCTTAAGGGAAGAAAGAGTGGTGTAGTCAAATATTTGCTGCAATAAGGACCTCTGAGAAAGTCTGGGATGGCCTGTCACTGTTACAGCCTTGGTTAGTATCACAAATGGATTAGGAATGGGGAAGACAGTGGCATCGACCAGCCTGCGTATATCATTCATGTAAAGAACAAAAGTTGGGACAAACAAAAAAAATATACTGAGATATTTTTTTCCATTATTTTTAGAGCTGGAAATAATGGCCATTCCTCTGGTTACGACTTACTAAAGCCTGGTGAGGGGCGGATCCCTCGTCTGGGTATTCTGCTTGGTTAAGCTTTCGCAGGCATAGGTTACAGTAAGACTTAACATAGGCCTTGAGAAGGATTGCAGACTACTTAAGTCTCATTCTCTGGGAGACACTGCCTTGGTATCTTGAGGTTTCTGCTGCTTTCTTGTAAACCCATATGTATTTTTTCCTACCTGTAATAATAGTTTTGTAACCTGTTTGCATTTGTGCTTCTTCTAGATGATAAATTCTTGCAGAATGGAAGCTAACTATGCCTATTCAATTTTTATCTCTTGCACACAGTAACCAGCACTGAGCAAAGTGCTCAAAAAGGTTCAATGAATGAGCACAATACATACATGGAGTAAGAGAAGGATAGTATCAGAAGCCAGAATACAAAGTACACTTTTTGAGGTTAGATCGAGTCTTGAGTTCACTCACCAGAGTGTGACTTTGAACACATATTCAAACCTTTACACCATTAAGCCAAGGAGCAAATACTTCATACATTATTATGAAGATATAGATAAATGTCAGGGATGTACCTGGTACCTTGGGGAAATTCCCATTGTTCTCTTGTCATATTAACAAGAACTGGTATTTTGATGAGAGCTAATTGCATGTTTAAGAGCAGAAAAGACCTTACTTTTTAGAGTCATTTGCTTATGAGACTTACTTCTACCATTTGCTACCTGCACCCCAAATCCCTCAGCCTCAAGTTGACAACTCTTGTTCCAAGCCAATTTTCCTCTTTCTCTCTTTGCCTTTATTTTCAATTTCTACCCTTGGAAGCAGAGGCTCAACGAAGGCATGAAAATTGGGTGATAAGCCTGATTTGATGTTATTAAGAGATGGTTCTTTGCAATATTCCAGTATGATTCTGTTTATAAATTATATGCTTAATGGTACAGTGTCATACAGAAATGAATATATAGTCACTTCCCTTTAACTTTATAATTGACACATTTTTTAAAAAATTTTATTACTGGCTTCACATTTTTACTTCTTTCAAGCTCAGATTCCTATTTTGTGTGTCTGTGTTAGCCTTTATAAAGTCAATTTTTCTGAGTATGGCTTCCAAGTTATACAACACTAGGGAAATAATGCATGTTGTACTCTGTGTCATAGAATCTGTGAGAATTTATTTTTCTTGTCTTTACCACGAGTTAGGACTTCTAGTGCAATACTGAAAAGAAATAGTGAGAGGGACATCCTTGTATTATACCTAATCTCAGTGGAAAAGCTTTGAATTTCTCACCATTAAGTATGTTAGCTGTGAGATTTTTGTAGATAGTCTTTATCAAGTTGAGAAAATTTCCCTCTATTTTTAGTTTACTGAGAATTTTTATCATGAATGGGTATTAGATTTCATCAAATGCTTTTTCTGTATCGATGTGATCATGTATTTTTTTTAGTCCTTTGAGAATTTTAAAAAATCTTTTCATTTTAGAATAATTTAGATTTATAGAGAGTTGTAAAGACAGTTCAGGAAATTTCTGTACTTCACCTAGTTTTCCATATATTAATATCTTAATACTATGATACACTTATTAAGATTAATATTAGTGCATTATTGCCAACTACAGTTCAGATTTTATTCATATTTTACCACTTTTCCCACTAGTGTCTTTTTATATTCCAGGATCTAATCCAGGATTTCACAATTCATTTGATTGTACAGAATTTCCAGAGACAATTTCTGTCGTGTGTGTGTGTGTGTGTGTGTGTGTGTGTGTGTGTGGTGTGGCCCTGGCAATTTTGAAGCCTGGTCAGGTGTTCTATAGAATCTTCTTCAATTTGAATGTCCTCGTGGCTGTACTGGGCTATGGTTTCTGTGAAGGGATAGGACTGAGATGAAGTGACCTTCTCACTCCATCGTGTCAGGAAATCAACATAGCATTTGCCGTGGTGATTCATTTAAGGAAGTACCTGTTCACTTCAGAGGTACTATTTCTTGGTTTTCATGTGCTGTTTTTTGGTGATGAGTCACTAAGAGTCCCCAAATCCAGCTCATCCTTGAGGGAGGGGTGAAGGGAATTAAGCTCTGCCTCTTGGGGAGGAACATTTTAAATTAATAAGTAAATATTTTTAGAATGTATCAGTTTTAATTTCTAATATTTCATATTTCTACATAAATAAAACTCTAGTGCCTCAATTATTTTTAAGACTATAATGGAATTCTAAAACCAAAATATTTGAGAGCCACTTGTCTAGCCATTGAGCAGTTACAATGTCCTGTTATCCAAACTGCTTTGCGATTCCACACTTGGTGTGACATGATATGGCACTGTTGTGTAGTTTCTTCTTTTAACCCCTTTCCTGTTTTTCTCAAGAATACCCGCCAGCAGTGCTTGTGGCTGCAGCGTTTACCCCAAGATCACACATAGATTACAGTCCTAGCCTTACCCCCCAAAACTGCATACATCTCCCATGCTTTTCGGGGCATTATATCAAAACAGGACTGATGCAGTGGGTACAGCTGATTTGAACAGAAAACAGATGCCAAATAATCTGGAAAAAAAAAAAAAAGATCGCAAAGGGGGTGACTCTAGCCAGAATCTGTGGTGAACTTATGACACTGAAATGGTGTCACGAGGAGGAGGTGACAATGTTGTCAACATTCTACAATGATACTGTGATTAAAGGAGACAACAGAAGTGGAAAGAAACGAAGAAGCCATGTGGCATTGTGGATTATGACAAGAATGAGGAGCAGTGGACTCTTATCGGATGCTTGCCTCTTATCCAACTGAGCGCAAAAGGCACAAGTTTTGGTATAAGAAGCCCTTTCGTCACCCTGTAAACATCACAGTGCTGAACTCCTGTTCCAGAAGGACAGTCCTGAGCACGTGATCAGCCATGTAAACTTCAGACTGATGCTGACTGAAAGATGCTGGAAAAGCGTCACGAGCCAGGCCAGCAACGCCTTTTTGTCCTCCTTGAGCCTAGTTGTAATTCATTCACAGTAAAGAAAACACATGTATACATGTTGGTTTCAAAAGCATAATGGAGGCATCATTTGAACAAAACTACAGTTATAAAAAATAATTTACTTGAGCATAAGGACAATTAACTAAAATACTATTGTAAATTTTTCATCATTTAAAAGGAAAAAAAACAAGCTTAGTAGAGAAAGTTGTATGGAATGCATAAATCTGTTATCAAAACAGATGACTCCTTATCCTCACTCTGAAGAGAATATGAGTGACAGGAATGTATCTGAAGATTCTTTCATGTATCAGTGACAAGAATTCTGTGGAGCAGAAGGGAGTAAAGTTATGGTGGGTGCTCTAGCCAAGACTCCCCTCACTGTCAAAAAAAAAAAAAATCTCTGGGACTCTTTGGTTAGAATTAATTCCAGAAATCTTTAAAATCTGTATAAAAATAGTTTGTGATGCAATTTTATTATGCTTGCTCATGTTAGAAGTCCTTCGTACAGGATGGCAGTAAATCTTATTAAGGACTATCCTCATTTCTCATTACAACAAAGCCAGTATTTTTCTTCACCAAGCTACGTACACCTCCAAAAACAGCTGTGGAAACCATAACAAGTTAAGAAAAATTTGCATTTAATGACTAGAAATTTTATCATAAATATTATAAAATTCCATATTAATAAATTCCAGAATAATATAGGAAGTAAAAAAAGATGAGTAGTATATATTAAGTAAATAATAAAACACCTGATTTTGTTATGTGGTTTGGCATCCTAATAATTATTTCTGGCACATGTATCAACATGATTATTCAAAGCAATGAATCATTCCAACTTGAAAAATGTTTCTTTTTAATATCATTTATGTAAATTGGATAGGATTATTTATTAATAGCTGTTAAAGTACCTGGAAAAACTTTTGACTGAGGGTAACTAGGCTGTATGACCTCTTCTCGACATGAAATTTGAATATTTCCAATATTCAAAGGCTGTGAAGACAGCTGTGTAATTGTTCTTTGTTCTTAGATTGATTTGTGAACTATTGTAAAGGTTTTGAAGGGTAAATGGTTATTGACCCCTCACAGAATTCTTATAAGAGAATTCAGTTCGATTTTGGATTTCTATTTCAATACATGTGCAAATTCTATTGTTATTTTTACTTCTGACTGAATATGTGTCTGTTTATGTCCAATAGCTGTTGGAAGGTAATGGCTTCTAACCGCAGTCATCAGTCTAAATAGCGGCCTTGGGCAGATCTCCCCAAAAATTCATTGGAGGGGATGCTATGATTTTAATTTTGGGAACTTTATGATTAATTATATCATTGTTGTAAAGATATGGACTTTAAAAAATGTGGAAGCCTGCCCTTTACCTAAACGCCTTCATTGTCCCCAAGCTCTTGAAGAACAAGAAGTGAAAGGGAGGACCCAGCATCAGAGGCAGAGGCATGTGTGCGTGTGCTCGGAAGTGAAAACACGGAATCGATGTTGCCAAAAAAGCTTCTAGAATGACATTCTCGTTTTTTTTTTTTTTTTTTTCTCTTCAAATTTAACCACTCTTTAGGGAATTCTACATTTTGTCAATAGGGGTAGGAGTTAAAGACTCTTCTAAATAGTATTAAATATGTTTCAAATGAATTTATTTGTGCAGTTTAAAAGAGCAATGGTTAAATTTAATCATTCACTCTCATTTGAGGTCAAAGGCGTTTGTGTTTATACATGTTGCACGGCACTTAACATTGATACGTGTATATATTCACCCTGTACAGATTGAAACAGGTGTTCTCAAGTTAGAGCACAACATAAACAGTTTAAAACACTCTGGAATGAATGACTGTATTTTGTTATATTCAAGAAATATGAGGGAAAGATTTAAGTGGATGGTCAGCGCTCTGGGTGCTCTGTACCCAGCCAGGTTCTGACTTCATTGACACGTTTCATAGAAAGGGTGTTTTAATGAAGGATGGAATTGTAGATAATTCATTCCATGCGTGAGGTTAACCACAAGCCTCTAAGAAATCACAGGACTTATTACTCCTGCAGATGTGCTGGAACTAAAAGCAAGGATTGAAACTCTGAAAGCACTACAGTTTTTCCTGACTTGATTTGATCGTGAAGCATACCCTGGTTAGGTGGTCGGATTTAAATATGTGTGTGTGTGTGCGTGTGTGTGTGTGCATGTGTGTGTGTGTGTGTTACTGCTCTTTGTGAGAATACTTGTTCCAGCAGTACAAATGAGACCATTTCTGATCGGTGAGTACTCAAAGTGTAAACACGCCCTGCGTTTGTGCAGCTTCCTTGAGTAACGTTCGCACAGGATGCCATCCCCAGTGTCGCTATTTCTGTGTGTACTCCTGCATTCCAGCTCTCACCCCCAGCTCAGCAAATGCGGAGCCATCATTATCACATTAATACGGCAGAATAATAGTTTTGAAACTGAATGTTCTCTCTCTAACCTCCATTTTCTGTAATACCTGGGTACTCTGCTCTTTAAAATTGGGGGACAGTTGTGGTGACATGGATAGCAGCACTGATCACCCCTTCTTAATCAAACCATCAGAAAAACACAAAGAAAATCATTTTTGAGTTTTCTGTATAGTATATCTTTAATTTTCTGAGTAAATGACAGAATGTCATTGGACTTTAATTGCAAACATTTGCAATAAAATGAAGTAGCCATGGATGAAAGTTTAATGGAAAATCTAGATAGTGCATTTTAGTTTAGTTAAAAGCAAGAGTGGTATTATTGTATGCCCACTTTGTTTTCTGATGACTTTTTGAACATACTGAGTTTTAAAAGTTTGTAGAATATTTGTTTTGACAGAAATTCATGAATTTAATCAGATATTTTAAGTGAAGTTTGAAATGGGCAATATAATAAATATGTGACAGATGATAACTGGTAATATAATAATTTAGCATACAAAACAATCAATTAATATACTATAAATTGAAATTTTGATCACTTGCAGGAAAGCAACAAGTTTGTCAAAATAATAAGAATGTAGTTGAATTTTGGGGGGAACTGTTATTCTTCAGGATTAAAATAAACATTTTAAGAAGTATTAAAAATTACTAATTGGCTTGTTGGCAAAACCCTACATTTTCAAAAGATTCCTATATGTTTGATATTCCTTTTTAAAATCAGTGTGTATCTGATTAGTTTGTGTTATTGTGTAACATGTACTCAGAGAAGCCTCAGTAGATGATCTGGTCTTCCTTTCTCCTAGTAAAACTCAAGTAGAGTTTTAATAAACAGCAATTGACATTATACTTTTAAGTAAAATCTGAGCAAATCCGTGAGTGTACCGTGATTGCAGATTATATAACACAACCTCCATAGTTAAACGGAATGAAACACAACAAAATGAAACTTGTTTTTGAATGTGCTCTGCAATATGTCCCCAGCACATTGTTCTTTGACTCACTCAGAGGGAAGTTAATGAGCCCCGTGCGCCTGGCTGCCTTTGCCGGCACATGTGTGGGAGGTGGGAAGGGTGCTGGGAGCACAGAGTAGAGAAGTGTCAGGTGACCACATGTAAGTGTTTGACTTAACTTTTAATTTTAGTATGTTTTGTTAGTGTCCCATCACTTGACCTTCCTGTGCAACGTGGTGATAGATTCCTTCGATAGTCTCTTCATTGAAAACTGCGTGTCTGTTAATCCAGTGTCAACATTACAGAGATTAATGAGACATAAAATTCCTTTTTTAGGCCTTTCAGATAGTTGCCTTTTATAACATCCTCATTCTTCTAAATATATTCCTGACTAGCCTGGATTTTCTTTTCTGTGTCTGCTAGTGGTTCTGTGTCCAACTATTTAGGATACACATATATTTTCATTCACGTGTCCAGTCTCAAATTACCCTTTCCTGGAAAAAGAAAACTTTTTGTTGCTCAGCTACAGTACAATATACGCTTTCAGACCTAGACTTTAAAGATATTTCCTGATATGCATATTCTATGCAACCCTAATCTAAATGGAACACTCTATTCATTTTGCCACTGCATAGCAACGACCCCCGCTAAAGAACACGCCACCTCTCTCTGGTTCACTCGTAGGCTTTTAGAAACGTCTTTTAGACAGTTAAGCTCCCTGGCTGGGGTATCTTCTTGCAGATGTCTAAGGTTTCCTGCCTGTGAGAAGACCAAGACAGCCGCCGTCGGAGCCCAGCTCTGGGCCAGTCGTCCATGCACAGTCTTCTGACGACAAGGGATGTTCTCAGCCAAGTCCAGAGTTCACTGCTGCTGCATGAAAATCTGCCCAGGGTCCCAGGGAAAATGGATGTGAATGGAACTCCTGAGACAGTTGATAACGTCTATTACTTCCAGTCCTGGTGGGGGTTTGGGAGAATAGTACAAGGAGGAACTAAATGCTGTAATATAATTTCACTCACGCTTGGGTACCATGAGAAGATCAGTATACATAAAGACAGGGTTAGGTTAAAAAAAATGTGTTTGCTTTCTTCCTACACACAAGCCCCCATAGCATTGTCTTCTGTCTTGACAGTTATTCTAAGCTCTCAGTACTCAGTGTGCTCATATTTCTACTTCCACATTGTACATCTATACTTAGCCATTCTTTAAATTCCACACATGATAATAATGGTAAAAGGAAAAATAATGATGTTCATGAAAAAGCTTCATAATTCAAAAACGTTCTTTCAAATGGATTATCATGTTTGGTCGTGAAAGCAACTATGTGAAGTAAATAGGGATTGTTTTGTTGTTGTTATTCATTTTTAGGTCAGGATACCAGAGGATTTAAATGATTTGGTGATGGTCAAATAAACTCACATTAATAGTTTGAAAGAAAAATAAAATCGAATTTCAAGTCTTGCAACTACAAAAATCAGGACTCTTCCAATTAGGCTGTGCTCATATTCCTCCCTGTTCCTTTTTTTTTCCCCTGTTAATATTTTTTCTGATACTGTTCATATTTTTCATAGTATTTAGTCACTTCAATACTTTCTAAATATATGATAACTTCTTAACCACGGAGTCTTTTAATTTCTTAATTCATAACTTAATTTACCATCCCTTCATATAAGTTAAAAAGCACAGGCCATTAATTGTAGGAGGCACATATTTTAGTCTAAATCCCAAAGAATGTTTTACTTGTTTTCACAAAATCCTAGGCATACGTTCTTCTTTTCTTGAATGCTTCATTCAAATTTGGATCCTAGTTCTGTGACCTGCAGCTATTGAATATTTGTTCTTTTGGTATCCAAAGACAGATTTCAATTTATAAAACCTCTCTTTTCTGTTTATATAATCTTAATTTTATTAATCACTCTTCTTAAGTTTTCAAATCAGGGATCTTTTAGATTCAAGTGACAAATACATGACCTAAACCTAAACTTTACAAGTGCATTTATTCTCTTACAAACGAAAATATCAAGAGTCAGGGGTAGCTACAGTCCTGGCTGGGTGTAAAGGTTCAGAGACACCGCCAGGTTGATTGTAGGATAGCGCGGTGGAGCTTTGGAGTAACAGAAATGTTCTGTGGTGGCGGATACTTGACTCTGTACATTTGTCAAAGCCAAAGAAGTACAGAAAATGCACCATGAAGACTGTGTTTTATTGCCATAGATTTAAAAAAAAAAAAAAAAAAAGAATCAGGATGAGTGCATAACCTAAATTGGAATGAACTGTTATATGCCTGCTGTACCGTGGGAGAAAAATCAACTCTCTCCATATTCTCCTCACTAACAATGGGACAATATAACACAGATTAAGAATCAGATTTATTTTTTTTTCAGATATCATAGATTGATTCTGTGGTGTTGAGTGTGAAAGAAGCAAGGAGAAATGAGAAATGCCCTCTTTGAGTATTAGTATAGTAGATAATAGTCAAAGAATGGGGTAGCCAAAGGAGAAAAATGTAATGGAAATTTATTGCTTTTGGTTTGCTAGTTTCAAAATGTGGGATTATATTTGTATGTGATGTGGCAATTACACTTATCTTAATATACTTCAACAAAAGAAGGAATAACGAGTGTTTAAACACCTGACATTATTCCTAATGAGGACTGAATTACTTGTGTCCAAATCTCAAGTCATATAAATTCCAGTATAATATTTTATGTTAGTTAGAAAGTTATCACAATTGTAAACTAAGTCAATTTTCTTTTGAGAAGAGAGTAAGCTGAGTGATTTCTTCAGGTTTTACCTCTTGATTATTTGATTATACTCATTGACTCACTTTACTCAATTTCCCTCTTAGTGTTTATGTTTGTCTTTCCTTCATCAAGGGAAATAAAATGCCAGACACAGGGTAATATTTATTGGTAAGAAGAGGACAGAACTCGATTCATGAAAACCATAAGCAATATGTGTGAAAATGCTACTACATTATACTAAGCTCAAAACGAATGCTTTTAGTGTGCATTGCATTGTTCTTTTTTTTTTTTTTTTTTTTAGTGATATTTATAGCTAGGTGTTTGCAGCACAGTTCTGTCATCAGAAGCATAGCTCACTTAAATAGAGTATTAAAAAAGAAGCAGCATTTTCTCACAAAAATACTTATCAACTTGAGAAGATTAAGGAATCAAAGCTGGATTTATTTTTAATTCATCTAGTAAGCCATGCAAATCTTTAAAGCACTATATTTGCAATCATACTTCAGATGATGTCAGTCAGTATACTGGATTTTGTGATGACTAGGATGCTTTAAAATCATTGAAGATACAATTTATTTTCTTTTCACTAAACCAAAGAAATTCTTCTTTTACAAAAATGTAAGAGTTAGACAAGCATCCCAAAAGCACATTTGACATGATTTTGTTTTGCTCATCTTCATTTTTTGCTTCATTTACATTCTCCTTTCTCATGTCTTTGATTGCAAAAATAAGTTGCTTGTTGAACATTCCACTATAGTTTAGCATTTATGTTTAAGTAACTTTTTCCATATGCTTGTTTTGCTTCATGAGGTCTCTTTGTCTCAACTTTCTTCACTCCATACTCTTAAATTAAAGAAAAAAAATTCTTTAGCTTCTCTTGTTGTGTTTGGCTATGATGTGTAAAATCAGTCATACCCAACTCTCTCCTGTAAGTTTATAATTTTAATTAGCTTCCTATAAAATTTCCCTCCTGACTCCACTGCCCAGTTAAAATAAGTTCCAACTTCCTTAACTCCCTAGAAATGGGATGTGCAGAAGACAGTGATTAAAGGATTAAAATAAACCTCTAGAAATCCTATTTCTTCTTTGAAGAAAATTAGGTCAGTTTTGCCATGTTTTCTGCCTGACTTCATAGTTCATAGCTGACCATCAATATTTGATAATTTGAAATGGCTTTTGGCTCTCTCATTTTAAAAACAAGATTAGTTACGTATGTCATATGAACTCCTGCATTTGTGGTAGCGCACACTAGAATTAAGGTTATTACTCTTTTTTCCATTACTATATGCTGTCTTTACTAACCTTTCTCAAGAATATTCCTTCTTAGGTTGGAACTTTGAATGCTTAGTCTCAGATGTTGTCCAATTACTGTTCATCTCAGCACATTCAAGTTTTCAAAGACAGAATCAAAACAAATATTGGAGCATGGTAGAGACGAGGATGTTAATCCTCTTCGAATCCAGATAAATTCAGCAGCATTCATATAATCAAGGCAGAATGGGATGTAACAAAGATATAGTCATTGCAGTCATCCAAAGCCTTCCATCAAAGTCCTGTTAGAAGCAGAAATTAGGAAAAGGATGTGATTAGAGTTGTGGATAATATTTTGAGAATAAAATTTACCTATTCTCTTCCTCATTTTTTATCTGTTCTGGAAATAAATTCAAAATCAATATAAATTATATTATTTAGATATGCATTGTATTTGAATGTAGAATTATTAACTTGGCAATCAGTTTAAATTTAATATTCACATACTTCAAGACTCAGTGATGTTATTTATATTTACAGAAACACTTTCTATATCCCCAAGTGGCTATATGTACAACAAAGCTATTAAAATATTATTTGTCACAGTGTAACAAAAGAATAACCAAGATAATCAATAAAGTAAAGGGTAAATAAAACATAAGATACTATCAACAGTTAAATAGTGTCAAGTTATATTAGGTACTGAAAATTACAAACTGCAGGCTGATATCTACAACTTGATGCCACTTATATAAATGGATGGGGGGAGAGAGAAAGAGAGCATATGCACAATATGTATAAAATGGTCAATACACATGTCTGAATAAAATGATCTAGAAATATACATAGTAAATTGATAACCATAGTTACTTCTAGGAAAGAAATTTGGGTTGGCGATTTGATAGTCAAGGAGAACTATTCCCTTACCCATGTTGTTAGTTTTTCATTTATTTTGTGTTTAATGTATGATCTGAATAATAATGAAGATTAAACAAGCAAAAAAACACTTTCTGATAGTATTATATTTTTATCATATAAAGGGATAAAAGGTACATATATTCACATATTTTATTTTATGAATTGAAATTATCCAGCCTGGTGATTTTTTACCTATGTGTTCACCCATAGGCTGACCATTCACTTTAAGATACAGAACATGAAATAACTAATTTATAATACAGGCATATGTGATCCTATTCTTTTATTTAACAAAAAAATGAAAGACGATGATGGACTTGAGAAAAGGCATAAATATCACACTTATCTCAATGACTGCTTACAGATCAGAACATTAGCACTGACCTCCAGATGGTAACATGGCAAAATGAGAATAAAATATATGTTGTATTGGAAAAGTAGCGAAACTTAATGACATTATGGTCAAAGTCCTTGATTTGTCAGCGTGTTTGATTTTCATCTAATCCAGTTATGCAGGATGACAGTGATTCTGGGATTTTTTTCCTGTAATATGATTATTTTATTACTATGAGAATAATAGTAACAAACTGACCAACAGACTATTTTTGCCTTGGAAATGACTGGATGGCATTTATTTGCTGGATAAGTCATGCTTGTGCTTTTCTATAGGTGATAATTACTTTAAAGTTAATAACTGTGTTAGATATAGTAATAGTTTTGATGTTTAGAGAAAGTGGAACTGGAAACAGATGTCTTGTATTACTAGATAATTATTAGAAAAGAGAAAATTTATATCTCATATTTGTCGACATAATTGTCATTTTTATTGCTTTATTCTTTCTTGTAGATTTAAGTTTCCATCTGTGTGGAGTTTCACTCTTTCATTCCTTTGGCAAACAGCAATGTTGAATAAAGATGGTGAGTGTGGACACACATTTCATTCCTAATTGAATGCATAGCTTCTAATGTTTCTTACTTTGAATAATATTAGTATAGGTTAATCAAGGTTTTTGAGTGTTTTTCTATATTATTAGTTTACTAAGAATTATCATTATGAATGTTTAATTTTATCAGTCTTAACCGTATCTAACCTTCCAATGTAGTGAAAGTTATTTTCTAGAATTCTTAACTATAAAACCAACCTTTATATTTTTAGGATAAAGGGAAGTTAGTCATTTTTGAACTATCATAATTTTATATAACATGGAATTTGAATTGCTATTTGGGATTTTTACATTTATATTAATGAGTGATATGGATTTTTAATTTCCCTTTTTAATACTGTTCTTTTTTGGGTTCTTCGTTCTTTAGTTCTTTATTGGTTCTTCGTTCTTTAGTTCCCAAGTACATTCTTTAGTTCTTTAATAGTTTGTTAATTGTAAATCATCTCAATTTTTGTTTGCCTGAAAGTGTCTTATTTCATTCTCATCTTGATTGGTTATTTTTCTAGACATTTATTGTTGAGAAGTTTTTAATAGTAATTTTAATGTATTGTTCCATTTTTTCTGGCTTCTATAGTTCTTTTGAGAAACTTGATATCAAAGTCATTTTATATTTTATAATTACTTCCTAGTAATTTTTTATCTTTAATTGCCTTTAAGTTTTCTTTTTCTTTGAGCTCTTTAGTTTTTACTAATATAAATTTAAGATTACATTCTTTTTTATTTATACCATTCAGTTCTTGTTGCATAAAGAAATAAGGATTTAAGCAGTCCCTTAAATGGGTTAATATCTCAACCATTATATTTTCAAATTTTGCCTCTCTGCAATCTGTCTAGCCTTTCATTTTAGAAATCTTATTGTTCAAAAGTTGAATTTTCTCATTTTATTCTTGCTGCTATTTAACCCAGCTTTCCTAGTTTCTATTTATTTGTCTTCCTGTGTTCTAGTCTGTGCTTCTATTTTACCTATAAATCCATCAAATCTTTTTTGTAAGGTATTTTCTTATGTTTTTGACTGATTATTATATTTTATTAATTATTTTAAATATACTTATTTTATAGCTTCATCTGATAGGATTACTAGTTGAAGTTCTTCATGGTCTAATTTGGTTGATGTTATACCTGCTGACTTTCGATTATAGTGTTTTATAATTCTGAACTGTGAGCTTTTCTTCAGCATACCTTTAGCTGTGGGAATCCTGTGAAGCTTGAGGAAGGATTTGATTTACTTCTCCCAGGGACCCATTTTATTAATAATGTTTTAGCTCGTGGTATCTCCATTTAAGCAAACAATGTAAAATTTAAAACCTGTTATATACCATGGCGTATCCATGACTAAACATTTCTTTACCCTCTCCTCTATGGTTCACAGTAAATTGGCCTAGTAGAGAAACACAACACTGATAAAACTGTAAAAATTATATATTATTTTTTCTTTAAAAGGTTATATTGGTTATGTGAGAATTTTTTGTGATAACATGGAAAAAGAAGATTTTTAAATGATTAAAGTACTATAAATACTCATTTACCATGCTGACTTAAAATATTAACTTAAAAGAGGTGTGCTGTATTGAGGGGAAGTTTTACTAATATAATTATAGTATTAGGAAAATAATTTCAATGATCTGTGCCCCCAGGCACTGAAATAAATTAGGATTTGTAGTGTGGAAGTGCCAGAGTTTATATTAACATTAACTTTTGTTGCATTGTTAGTGTAGGTGATAATAAAATAACTAATTACATTGATTATCAGACAGTTCATATATCACTTCCATTCAAGCAATTAATTGCATCTTCAGAAAAGTCCTAAAAGAGGTATGGCAGAAACTATTTACTCATTTTACGTGTAAGCAAACTTAGCCTCAGCCTAGTTCAGTAACTTCCTTCTAATGCAAGTGGAACGCGATTCCAGATTTTCTAATACTAATTCCATTACTCTCATAATCATACCATTGTGTGAAAGATACCAGGAATATTCATGAAAAAGAAAACCTCAAAGTTTTTTTTACACTATCAGTTTTACTTATTCATTTAGTTAAGTTTATGTTTGTGGAACCTTAAAAAGAAATCTCAGGGAATGGGAATGTAATCCCGACTTTTCATTGAAATCTTTTTCTTCTGGGTTGGAATTATACAATTGTAAATGTAGTTTTGGAGGAATCTTTGTTCAATGTTGAGTATCATGTAATAAATAATAAAATGATATGTTCCTTAAATTACTTAATGCAAAAAAAGACAAATTATGTAAAATAATTCAAATAAACCCTGTCACAGTGCAGATTTTCCTTGTTCAATCTAACAATAACCAACTATTAGACGGAGCTAGGCACCTCTATTTTTGGTATATTTCTATCTAGTTGAATATAGCACAGTTTTAGCATCTGAGATTTTATTAAGAAAACATATACGAGTTAAGCTTTGGTTAAGTGCTATAACTACTGGTACTTTGTCTTTTCCGATATACATATATTTATATATTTAATGGGTGTATTCATTTTATACATATGCATAAAAAAGACATATACATATTTTGTTTTATTTTCTAGTTTGCTAAATAACAATATGGTCTAAGGAAGAGATTGTAGATGATAGTATAATTTTCTGTCAAGAACTATTTGGCAAAAATGATCTGAACTCTGATTTTGTATATTTTGCTGTTAGTCTATGAGTTCCTGACACATTGGGGCTCTGAGATCACATTATTGTACTTTGGATATAATTTACAAATTATAGTTGCAGTATAAATGCTTGTCAGTATATGTAAATTATTGTATAATATTTATTTAGCATACTGTTTAAATATACATATTTTCCTTAATGATGTCCATATGTTTCTAGCTGCTATTATATTTGAAAAAAATTATGTCTGCGTCAGGCTAAAAGTATGTGCTTGCCTACCTACTTATATGAATATTGAAAATATTCAACTGATTTCATGGGTTTAGTATCATATTATATAATGGTTTGAAATGAAAACTTAATTAGAAACACAGGAGGTTAAAAATTTTTTCAATGTAATGCTTTAGGGATCTGTGTGTATGTTATCAACAATAACTTTAATGAGATACCTCGAGGCCGTGTGGGAACTGTGCGCCATCTTAGATCTACAGTTGTTTATTTGCTTGTTTATTTTTGTTTCGTTTAAACTGAATTTTCCTCTTGTTTTCTGATTTGTACTTTCTCAATTTATAAGATTCCACCTTTTTTTCACCAAAGTTATTTGGCCTGTCAAATTGCAAAGATTTTATTAAAATATGAAAGATATGTGGAAAAAAGGTAAAAGTATAAAAAGTATCCTATCTAATTTAGGAGGATATTGAATTTGAATCTGATTCAGTGTCACCAACTCATTGGCTATAAAAACCAGAGTAAGCAGCCTTTTATTAGTAGAAACTTGTATGCATAAGAATTGAGTTTTATATTTCTATTAATTTTTTGTTTAATATCATAATTAGATTTTATAGTAAGAAGTGTATCATGTATTAAATCTAAAGCTACTTTAAGGGATACCACTTATTAATATAAATATGCACTTATTAAAGAATCACTCATTTATATTATTGTGATAAGGAATTATCAACCGCAATACAATATAAATCAAACAATGCCCCCTTACCCCTAAAATAATGTCACAATTCACATTTTTCTCCAAAGATAATTGTGACTCTAGCCTATGCTGGAGGTACCGTGCCATGGAATGTCTATCGCTATCACAATAGAGGAAGAGATAGTCAGGAAAGCATCTTTCCCTGACGGCTCATTGTCTTCTTGCGACACAGTTTACAAAAGGTTTCCTCAGGTCAGTTTTCCTTTAAGGATAAGATTATTTGAAAACACTCAGCATTTTCTCACAACAAAAGTATCTGGCAGTGCTTTTTTATCTTCTCTTTTTTTTTTTTTTTTTTTGAAGGCCCATTCCTTGTTGGAAAAATCTGGGATTTATAGAGATCAAATTTATCAGGCCAAAACAGAAAACAGTGTCAGGAGCTCAGACAACAGTGATAAACAGTCATCTCCTGATGCCACACGTCTTAGCTGCTGCAGTCCTGCTGATCCATTTCTTTCATCAGTCGCATAACGCTGTTTTCTGCAGCAGTGCCTCCAGGCGCAGGGAAGGGCTTGGATGTTGAACAATTTTTCCCACTGAGCATCTGTGCTTGAGACTGTCATGCATGTGTTATTGACTTTATTCTGTAGCCTATCCTCAGGCATGTGAAGAGTCATGGAGCACAGAATCAGAGTTAATAAATTGCCATGATTTCATGTGTCTTTACTCAACTCTACTATCGAGCATATGTGAAACTGTGTAGCTAAAATTTCCAAAAGAAGTACAGTTAGAAAGTTTCCATCAAAACATATATACCACACAGCAACACACACTATCTCATAATAAACAAAAGTAAAGAGGAAGAAGTCAAAATAATAATCAAGAAATTCAGTAGGTATTTAAAAAAAACATTAAATCACATATCTGCATGTACACAGCTATCCCTGTTCCTTCCTCACCTTGTCAATGTCTGTGTCATCCCAGTTGCTTTCATGGTATTTTTCTATTTCTCTATTTCCTCTGCTTCGCTCTTGTCAGTTTAGAGGAATACTAGGTTCATTATGTTTTCGTTACAGAGATCGAAAGTGCCTGAAGGTATTTGGAGAGGAAGGGGTGTACTAAATGATTTTGGAAGTATTTTAACTTGCTGAAACCAAGGGAAGCATCCTGTGTAAACAGTCATTTGAGAAATCAAATATCAATCATAAGTATTAGGAAAGAGTACTTTACCTTTAGTAATTCAAGTTTTCTACATCTTTTCTGGATTTTATATTTAATAATACCAAAATGCTCAAGATTTTTCTTTTCTTTTTTTTTTTTTTAAATCTATTTTTGCAAGTGTCAAGGCTCTACAATCTGTAGTGGCAAACCTTATTGCGGAAATAAACAATACACACAGACCTGGCACACGTGGTCGTTAGGTTTAAAGTGGTCCAAGCAGGTTATGGAGTTAGTTGGCTTCTGTGTTTTTCAGGAAGAGAGATACATTTTCTACCAAATTTTCATTATGTTACATGATACAAAACACATGTTTCAAAAAACTCAAACATCTAAAGAACATAGAATATGCAGTTTTTGAAAATACTGGGAAGATTAACTAATTTTTAGTTTATTTTTTAAATCCAGATTTGCTCTATGTTCCCAAAGAAAGAAAAATGCAAAAATTTGTTTCTTCATTAAAGTAGTCATTAAGTTTTGTTTGAGTTTATATTATGAGAATTTGGTAGAAAATGTGTCTTTTTTTTTCCTTGAAAAACACAGAAGCCAACTCCATAAACTTTTAAGATAAATATTTTGATTTGTTCTTTTAATATAAATATACTAGAAATGCCATATGGATTTGAACTTTTTTTTTTTTTGGTCAAACAAAACTGACTTCAGAGTGATTGTAGTTAGTGAAAATAATTTCTTATTAGCAGGTTACTAGCACAAGAATGAGAAATAGCCACTAAACTCTGCCAAGTTTTACTGGAATTACCTTTTAAAAGAAAATCCGTGCCCCAGAGAGAAGAAGGTAGCACAGCAAGTTGTCAGAGATCCCAACCTTCACCTCTCCACAAAAAACACGCAGATGTCTCCGTGGGCGGACAGCTCTGGGAGGGCTCGGGGGTCTGGATAAGAAGCTGCAGCAACACGGAGGAGGGAGACACCGGGGATTTCTGCACAGAGGGGCAGGAAGGACGGTGTCACTCTGCCTTCATCATCCCATCTCCCAGGTGCCCCCCACCCCAGGGGAGAAGCAGAGCAGGATGAATGGCCACCTTCCCCGTCCTTTGCCAACTGCTGCAGCCACGTGTGCGTGCACAGCGGGCACCGCCTGAGGATCTGCTTTGACTTCACTGCCCCCGGACTGCTGGGGAAACTGGCAGAGCCGAGATGTCTGGAGACTGCTGGGAACAAAGAAAGGTAAAGTTACCAGCATTAGCCATGTGGCGGGTGCACCCTGGTCCCCGGTGGCCTGCTGTGCAGAGGACCCTTAAGGTCTTAGCCACTGAGGACATCAGCAGCCCTGCGGCTGCCATGGACACCCAGACCTTTAGCCACCGAGGAGCCTGCAGTGCTCCTGTTGCAGACCCCGGCAGCCCGCCCTGCAGTGAGTCCTGGGACCTTCGGCCAGCAAGAAAACCAGCAGCTATCGCGCTACCGATGTGAGCGCCCCACAGGTTTTGCCTCTGCAGACTCTAGCATCCTGAGCTGCCACCTCCTGGTGCCAGTCCAGTTGGTGCCACTGCGGGAATGCCAGCCCTGGGAAAGAGTGTGGCCACGCTGCGTGCGCTCGTAACCGACCCCGGCCCCTGCCGCTGCCCTGGGTCCCACTGCTGTGGGCGTGCACAAGGCTAAGGCTGCATCCCCGCCTGCACATGCAGCTGACCCCGCCACCGCACACGTGCCCACAACTGGCCTTAGTGGCCACACACATGCATTCTGCTGGCCCATACCCAAGTGTGCTTACTCCATACATGGGGGGCCATGGCACCAGATTCCAACAGCCTTCACAGCCAGAATGGGCCCCCCTTGGAGCTTTAACTGCCAAGGACCACACAGTTGCTGACTGCAGACCATAGCAGCCTTAGCCACCAAGTCACTGCAACCCTGAGACCTGGGGCCACCAGCGGCCCCACACTTAGAAGCCTGCGTGCCGCTCGGTGCTGTGTGACAACATGCTTCCATGAGTTCCCCTACTCGGTGGCTCCAAGCCCCCTCACTACAGGTAAAAGACTTTCCTTAATAAATGCCTTAAGTATGGATTTTAGTCCATAGAATCTGGAAGAGGAGATCGCTTTTTCACATGTGCAGACAACAATGCAAGGATACAAGGAACAGGATAAATCAGGGAGACACCAACCACCGAAAGAACACGATGAACTTCCAGCAACCGCTGCCAAAGAAATGAAGAGGCCTGAGCTGCGTGACAAAGAATTCGAAATAATTGTTCTAAAGAGGCTCAGTAAGCTGTTAGGAGATAAAACAGATAAATGATTTAATGACATCAGGAAAACAATATAAGAACAAAATGAGAAGTTCAACAAAGAAAAGGAAAACAAATAAGCAAACAAATTCTTGAGCTGAAGAATACAATGCCTGAACTAACTAATCCAACAGAAAGCTTCAACAGCAGACTTAATCAAGCAGAAGAATCCATAAACTTAAATATAGATTATTGAAATTATCTAGTCAGAAAATAAAATTAAAAAATAGTGAAGAAAGCCTACAGGATTTATGGGACACAGTCAAATGAATCAATATAGACATTAGGGGAGTCCTAGAAAGAGAAGAGATAGAGAAAGGCCAGAAAGCTTATTTTAAAAAATAATGACCAAAATTTTTCCAAATCTGGGGAGAGAACTAGATAACCAGACTCAAGGAGCCCATGTGATCCCAAGTGGGTTGAATATAAAAAGAGCTACAGTAAGACACACTATAAAAAAAAAAAAAAAAAAACTGTCAAAAGTCAAAGAGAATTTTGAAAGCAGCAAGAGAAAAGCAACTTATTACATTCAAGGGAACCCTTTCTGTAAGACAATCAATGGATTCTCAAAATAAACCTTTCAGGTCAGGAGAGAGTGGGCTGATATAGTCAAAGTACTAAAAGAAAAAATTGTCAACAGACAGTGCCAATACTCTATAAAACTACCCCTTAAAAATGAAGGGTGGTAAAACAATTTTAAAACAATTTAAAATAAACAAAAATAATTCTTGGAAAACATAATTGGAATAGAGAAATCTCTGGAAATGCCAACGAACTTAAAAAGGGAGACAGCAGAAACAAAGTATGACTATTAATAATACAATAACCAAATACATGTGTTTTAAAAATATATGAGGACTATGAAAAATCTGTACCTCTGAATTTAAAACCTAGGTTAAACGGACAGATTTAAAAAATATATATGTAAAATATTTAAAACTTGAATGGATCAATAACTTTTAACAAATTAAAATGTAATCCAAGATACACACACAAATCCATTGATCTAAATGATTTAGTGAGTTCCAACAACCTTTCAAATGATAGATAATATCCATCTTCTTCAAGATGTTCTTGAAAATATAATATTAGAGAAAGTTGCAGACTGTGCCTTAGAAGGCTAGTGACATCTTGATTTTAAGGCCAAATAATGACCATATAAAACAGTTATAAACAATGTCACTGAATGAAAATTCTTTAAAAATCCTTAAATAAACATAAGCCAGAGAAATTTAACATTTTTTTACAAAATAAAAGTGTATCATTGAATGCTTTATTTCAAGAATGCAAAGATATTTTAATATTATAAAACACCTGTACATATTAACACATTGATGACTAATAGAAAAAACAAAGACTGCTATAAGTAGAAGAGAACGTATTGAATTTGATTCATTCTGCATATTGGAAAACTATCGCACATCTCACAGTGGTCAAAGCAGCTTTAGATGCATTCCATTTAATATCCAGCAGTAATAAGCAGATGTCTGATTTGACTGTTGTTCAGAATAGCGCTGGAGTTTCAGATTATAGTAATTCATTCATTCATTTGTTCAGTAAATATTTATTGAGTGCCTATTATATTCTAGGTATCGTTGTAGGGTCTGGAATACTGCAGTGGGTAAAATTTTTAAAAAGCTGTGGTATTCATAGGGCATACATTCTGTCAACAGAAAATATACAAAATTAGCAAGTAAATATATAATACATTGGAATATGGTTTAGCCCTATGAAAAAAATATGACAGGGAGGGAAAGATAGGGAAAAAGGGCAGGTTGCAATTTTAAATAGTCCAACCAGGAAAAGACTTACTGCAAGGTGATTATAAACAAACATGGAAGGATGTGAGAAAGTGAGTCATACAGATAGGTAGAGAGAAGCCATACTGTGCACAGAAAGTGGCAAATGCAAAGGTCTAGGGCCGGGGCAGGTGAGGAATAATAAAGGGGCCGTCAGTGTAGCTGCAGCTGGAAATGAACCGAGGAGAGAGTAGCAGGAAATGAGGTCATAGAGGAAACAGAAGGCCTGATCTTTAAGTAACGTAGGAAAATATGAGGGAGAAAAGCATGAAGGATGTCAGTGCTGCATTTTTGTGGTCGTGAGGAGTTCGTGATAAACCAGGTGTTTATCATTATGGAAACATCAAATATAGTGGAAATAGGTACGAAACATTATGAGCCATTAAAAATTTGTAATATAAATATCTACAGAAATTTGGGTTGATGTTCAGACTGATTTTTGAGTGAAAATTCTAAAACCTGTGTAATTATAGCAAAGTGCCATCTGTATGCATTAAAATACAAACAACACACACAAGAAACGTATCTTTTATGAGGCTACCTAAATATGCAAGAAAACAGACAAAGCACATTAAAAGGTATATATGGAATAGGGGGAGATGAACGTTATGATGAGACACAAAGGAGAAAGAAGGCTGCTGACGGTGCTGGTCACAATACTGTTCCATGAATAGAGAAGCTGAGATAAACTCACCAGGGTAAAAAAAAAAAAAAAAAAAAAAAAAAATCATGCATCTGTCAGCAAAAGGAAAAATTGCATTGAGATAAATCATATGCTACCATTTTTATTCTGTGGGATATCAGGCTTCTTTTTTTGGATGGTTTCCCTTACTCTATTCTTTTTCACATAGACATAAAATTGAAATTGAGTTAAGTGAAATAGTGGAAATTCTTGGTTGGAATTCCTTGCCAGAATGAATTATTAAATCCATGTAAAAATTCTATTGAAATATGATCTTTGAAATGAGAAGCATACTGAAACTGAATGCTAGTTTATTAATAACTTATCATATATGTCGTTTCAATTGCAAAGTTCTTAGGTTAGTTTCTTTTATCCAGCACATGATAAGAACTTATTGGGGTGTATTAACTTTTCTTTCTTTTTTTTTTTACAAATTGTTCATTGTTGAACACACTTAAAATATAATGCCATTCATAATATCTAATTTAATGCTTTTTCCGAATAATGTGAATTAAGAAAGTTATGTGAATGCTGTTTTAGAAGCAACAGTTTTAGATCCACATGATAAGAATTCTTTTTTTTTTTTTTTTCTATGATATTCATATATGAGGATTGGTATTCTCACTCTGTCTTAGGATGCCAGTTGTGTTAAGTGGAGGGTGTAACATTGTGTAAGCAAAATGAAAGATAAAAATGTTCTTAAATATATAAGCTGCACAAAAGTAACCTCACGGCCACATTACCATCTGTTTCTGGGCTCAGCTAATGAGAGAACTTGTTCAATTGTACATCGACTCAATCTGAAAATAATAAAACCATGACTTCTATGAGTTAAAAAACATGCCCCTCTAACCTCCCCTTTTCAACCTCTAGTTTCACTTGTTGAAAAACAAGGAAAACAAATAGACATGTGGCCACCCACATAGTTGTGTAAATTAAAAAAAAAAGTGAAAATAACATGCGACAGAACGCCTGAGGGTTTCACTTAGTCCTTCACACATGGACTTAATCACTTCAGCAAGTTCTCTCTCCCTCCCGTATGAACTTCAATAGATCACTCTTCAAATTAAAAGTGCCCTCTCTTCTTTCATGGTTTAAGAATGAGTGGCTCAGGGAAAGGCTGGGAATTGGTTGGGAAACTATATCATCAGCTAGGAGTTCTGCTGTTTTTAAAAATTCACTGGAAATGTGCCAACATTGTAGGATGATAAAAATTTCTGAGGAGCTTCTTGGTATGTGTGATGGTTGTGTACGTGTGTGGGAGGATGTGTGCATACACATGCATGCTCTTTATCTAAGTTTAAGCTCCCTCTTGGGCTGGAAATGTTTAAATCCATTAGCTACCTGTAGGTATTAGGGCAAATCCATGTTGCTTTCACTTTTGGAGTGACTTCTAGGAGCTAACTGCTGTGCAAGTCAGTGATTAAAGCCAGTGATCAAAGTTATCTGATGATTGCATTGACCATGGAGAGTGACATCACTCTAAATCTACCTAAAAAATTTCAGACAAGACCACTTCACTTTAAAATTGGAAAATAGTGCTCTCGTGGAATGGGGGCCTTCCCTTTCCTGATAACCTGTACAATTCAAGTTTACACAGATCTGTGTACACAGAGCTGGTCACCAGATCATGTCAGAGTCGTCATTTTGGGTCAGTGGATTAAAGGTCAGTAGGCGGCCTGGCCTGTTGAAGGGCCTCTTGCAAATGCTGTGCAGATGAATCGTTCACTGCAGCCACGATTCCCAGCCTTCCTTGCTACATGCGCATCTGTTCCATGCATCTCATTCTGCTGAAATGCTTCTGATCAATAAGCTGAAATGTGGCAAAAGACCCTCACCCATCAACACACGTTCATGTCACCACTTTCCTGTTTATCAGTCATGTAACTTAGAGATTGACACCTAGTTTCTGAAAGAACCAGGTAGTTTTCTAGGCTTTGCAGGCCACAGGTGCCTGTTGTAGCTACTTTACTTTCACAGTGTAAAGGCAGCCATAGAATAGACATCATGCGGAAGAATGAGCATAGCCATGTCCCCCCAAAACCCTTCATTTACAAAAATAAGTGTTTGGCTGGATTTGGCCCTTGGACATGAGTTTGCTGATTTCTGAGCAATAAGACTTTCCAGATGGGGAGAGGAACTTCCTCTGATTTGCTCTAAGATTTGGTAGGAGGACTGAATAAGAAAGCCTTTGTGGAGACTTAAATACAAACACTATGCCTCACTACATAGAGGTAAGGAGAATAGCTTGGTGACAGGTAAGCCACAAGCTTTGTGTTCTTGGGAAAGAGACAAACTTTCAAATTTTTATTGGTCTCATTCATAAAATAATAATAATATGTACTCCAAAGACTTGTTAAGAGATAAAATGAGGAAATGTATAAAGGGAACAGTACACCTATGTTTTTACAAAGTGAGATCTGGATACAGTACATAAACTATATTGATACAAATTTCTTTATAAAACATTTTGTAATCAATGACTAGTTTGGCATTGTTATTAATAATAATTATAGTTCGAGATTAAAATAAGAACAAAAACAGAGAAGCAAAATGGAAGCTATAAGCAACAAACCAGGATGCCTCAGCTTGAAAGATTCCATGGACTTCATCTGTTTTGTTCTTATGGTTTATTGCCTGATTACCAGGAAAATTATTTTAAGTTGTTGATGAAAAAGCTGTGGCACTTGCTGATAGCTTTTCATACATATACACTCTGAACATGAGACAAGACCTCTATGTATGAAGAGGGGATTTGAAATGGCTCTCAACTCTAACTATAGAAGTAAGTCACATAGTTGAACAATATTTATCTGAAATCATAGTACTCTGATTCTGATCTTCTTAGAAATTACCCATATTCCCTTTTTATTGCCTTGTCCCAATATAATTGGGGCACATACTTTCTAGCCTCTAAATGGAAAGCTAGAGTGTTTACGTCATCAATTCACTTGGATATTTCTACAATCCCTGAAGGAAATAAATTAAGAACAAATATTATTATTGTAGTATTAACCCAAATTGACATGGTATAAAATATAAATTTATTTACCAAGTATTTATGTTCAAGAGTTGTTGACTTAATAATATACATTGAGTTAAAACTATGTCTTGATTGCTGCTTTAGGACAAGTATAATGTGCCAAATTCAGCATGTATTTAAAAAATTCTCTCCCTGTCGTGCAGTCGTTCCGCTGATAAGCCTTGTATCAGGATTTGACTGCAGTGCCAGACCGAAAACCTGGGGCGATTCCATCAAACCATTAGCCCATGGCTAGTGCCAGACAGGTCTCGCAGGAGCTGAGGGTCTGCACCTGGCTTTGTCCCCACGGGTGAGAAACTCCATTAATATTCGTTGATTTAAATTTATTCCCCTAGTAGATGGGTCGTTGTGAATGTATACATAGTGTATTATTTTAAAAGTTGGAATTCTATGCTGTGTTTAAGAGATTTCCAGATTTTTCTGGGCAGTGTTAAAGACAAGATTTACAATGATGTGATTTGGTGGCGATGCTATCTAAGAACGTTTTGGAGAGTGTACAGCAAATGTCCAAACAGAGATCTTGTCTGCACCTTCTTGAAGTTTTCAAGACGTCCATGCTTTCCTTTAAAATATAGTTTCTAGACTAGTGAGTTTCCATATTTGTCTTTTAATGTAACTCAAATTCCTTACTTTATATGTGTGTCCTGTATTTTGTTATGTGTTTTCAAAAACATTTTCCCTTAAATGTACTATAATAAGCTAAACCCTATGAATAAAATCAGTCTCTTATATCAAGAATATTATAGTAATGGGCAAAACTTAAAAAAATAAATTGAAAAATAGATAATATATATATTTTTGTTTTGTAAAAAGCATGTAATATACATTTTGAAAGAAAATTAGCATTTAAAGCCACTCTTTATATTAGAATTCAGAATTTATTCTGTCAGTTTAAAGCAATTTGTGATGTTGAAGCATACATAGTGACATGTGCTCTGTTTTAGTATAGAAAGCGAAGATGTTTGTTCAACTATTTCTAAATTAATGAAAAAAATGGATGCAAGTGGGATTTACGTGCTGTGATAGTTTTATTGTGCAGTGGAAGAGAAAGTTTGTATGGACGAAAAACTCTTAGTAATTTTCTTCTAGATTCATAGTCTACATTTTTTTTACTGTATTTAGCTTTTTAAATTTCAGTACAATTGAATAACACCAAAAGTTTTCATTATATATGGCAGAATTTTTTTTAAACCTGGAAAAGAACAACGAGGTTGCTCTTTCATTCCTTCTTTGCTTCTCATGATATTTTTTCTGCCTTCTTTTCATTATCCTTCAAGCCTTCCTGGAACTGAGCGGTGAAACTGCCGTCGTTGGCCGCTTATGGGAGTCCCATCACTTCCCCTGTCTGTACGGTAGGCCCCACGGGGACAATGCTCATCTTGTTCCTCATCAGTGTTGCTTTTGCCCAAACTATCTGTTGAGGAGAAAAAGAAAAGTGTTGAAAAGTATGTACCCACCACACCTTTTCAGGGAGAAAGCTGTCAGACTGGGATTTTCTCTGCACAAATTCATCAAATGCATGACTTCCTGAACACTGATTGGCTAGCAGGTTGCGGAGGGCTCCAGATTACTGAACTACAGGGAGAACAGAAATAGATGAATGTGATCAGGGATTTCCAAATCCTCAGCCAGCCAATCCAAGGATGAGACCATAAAACAACCTCTCCAGTGTATTTTGCACATTAATCTAAAGCCCCTGACAAGTGTACTTGAATCCTTGATATGTAGTCATTTGCATTTGAAAGATCAGACAAGTTTTGGCTGGCTTGTGCCTCAGAATGCTGGGATCAATTATTACTTGAGAATCAGCTTTTTTTTTTTTTTTTTCCTTGATAGGGAACATTGTGATGGAAGGAATTATTATATTGTCACATTGTTTTAAAAGTCGAGCCAGGCAGCCTTTGCTTATCCCTGGCTGATTCAGCCTGGCCAGGACTGATGGGAGATCAGCTTCTGGGTCTTGCCATAAACTTACTACTGCCTTATCATCTGGAGAAATGCAACTGCAAACCAGTTTTTCATATTTTCAGGAGTTTATGATAAATCTAGCTGGCACACTGAATTCGACAATAAATGAAATGCTTTCATGTTTTATTATTTTAAAAGGAAGAGCTCTCAGCACTCTTTTACAGTATTTATGAGGAAGGTTTGGCACAAGAATATTAGAGTTTCAGTACCAAATATTTAAGCATTAACTCCATAACCAAAAGTTTTGGTTTTTAAAATTTGCTCCACTAGCCGATATGATTGGCCTGATACTAATGGGCCTCTCTCTTCATTAGGTCCTTCATAAGGGAAAGGAAGTGTAGAGGTGTATCTGTTTACTGATAATTCACAGAAAAACATGTTTACATTAACCCCCATGCTTTTATTTCATGTAGAGACTAAAGTTCCCCACCTATTCTCTTTACTCTAGGAAATATATGTGATCTTGAGGTGAGAAATTTTTCTATTTACTTTACTATCATCACAAGAGTAAATGTAAACCTCACCTATTAAGTGGAAAATTTTGGAAAACAGAGAGCACCTTTTCTGGATTCTCCCTGTCAAAACACATGCTTCTGAATTAAACACATTTCACAAAATATTTGTGCACAATTTAAAAGTGTATTTGTTTATAAGATGTCATGAGATTGCATAGTTTATATATGTTGTTCATAAATTAATCTGTCTGCGTAACTCCCTAGAGGTATGTATACAACATTTACAACAATTGCAGGTAATTAACTGTAGGTTTATGAACTCATCGCAGATAGGAAGTGCATCTTTTAATTTTTTTCGCAGTAGAATTTCTCTGTTTACATTGGTAGCTTGGTAAATATTGTTGTCTTACTAACTGCATAACAAATATAATGTTTAGTTAAAATTAATTTAAGAATAATACTAAGTTAGTATTAGTGAAGCTCTCCAAAGCACTCCATTAGATATTTTAGATCACGTTTCATTTTTATACAATACCCCTCTATGAGGTAGGGACTATTAATCTAAGCTCTTTTGACCTTAACTTTAGGTTAGGAGGATGCTGAAGCCTTCCTCAGGCTACACAGCCACCTCGGGGAGAATGGGGGAGCCGGGACGGGAGCCCGGTCTTAGGAGCTCGTCCCCTCACCACTAGACCACACAGCTGGCTCACAAAGATTTTGGAAACCCATTCTGAGTCTTGATTTGAAAGTCATGGAGGATAGAAGCAGGAAATCACATCATCCTGCTGTTTCCGGAGCTCTAGTGCACAGATGCAGCCAGATATCCAAGTAAATAATTAGACGTGTTTTACAATAAATGTACCTACCGGTGTCCACAGGAGGCCCAAAGAGGGAGCAGTGCTTTCTGGATGGAGTAACTTCTGTGCTGTGTGTACTAATCCATGCGCATACACTCACCTATAAATATTTCTATATGTCACCCTCTGTATTTGTATTAACTAAACTTCATTTCATACTGGCACCTCCAACTCTAATGTGTAACCCTGCGGATCATTCTAGACTCCTCTTCTTGAATCTCTATAAACCCCCTCTCCAACACAGAAAACTGGACTCCACCAATCTCTGTGCATTTACTTAGTTATTCAGCCCCAGTATATATGTAGAGTGTACACGTAGAGTGCTTTCTGAATCAGCCCGTACCTCTGTGGGGAGCAGCTTTATAGTTCTCTGAGAAGTTTATTTTGCTTTAGTCTTATAGACGCCACATATATCCAGAGTTACTCAGGTCAGCAACTTTTCCCCAACCCTCTACAGAAAAGTTGTTTAATATATTTGTAATGCAGATAGATTCTTTTGTAATATTCTGCATTCCATCTGAGGATCCCCTGACCTTCTAAATGAATTTTTTATATAACAGTGACTAAGTATGCTTGCCTAGGGAGTGTTATTGGCTGTTTATTCTCTTTGACTTCTTTTTATTTTATTAATAATTGATCTCTTTATACTCTCATTAAAAAAATTCTGAGATCTGGTATTTCTGAATTCATACAATAAATTTCTCTAATTTTATTGGGATGAGTCAGTAACCACATATTTTAAATTCCTGGCCAGACCCTGTTTTCTGTTGTATTAGCTCTGTCCAGAAATACATCGGGACAGTAGTGCATCAAAGAGAATTTTCCTCTTGAAAGGTGAAAATAATACTTTTCATATTACCTGTTTATATTGAATCAACTGTGCCATATAAAAGAATTTTCCCTTATGTGTTTAATTTTAATTTTAGTAGCCAGCTATGGATAGAACACTCTCAGAAAAACTTGATCTATACCACGTGATAAAGGATCTTTTAGGTATGTCATGAAATTCTGGTTTTCATGAAAAATTTCCGCTCTGGCATATGCACAGTGTTTTTTTCTAGTTGTCTCTCCAGCATCTTTTGGCAGTTTCTTGTATGTGTAGCAACCGTGTTATTTGGTAGTAATTGATTCATTCCAAATTCTAGTGATGAATTCTGACTTATCAGTCCTTAAGGGGTTACTTCCAGTAGCATAGAATGGAACCAACCAGCAGGTGGTGTCCCCTTGGCCACAGGACTTAGCACAGTGGAAGTCTGACCAGGGCGAGACTCAGGACTCGTTTCGGTGGTCGTGAGGCGATACCCTTCTCTGCCTTTTCTGCATGGAAGTGAGGAACTGTGATCCCTGTTGTTAATGACATCCATATTGTGACCATGACAGAGCCAGCCTGAAGACACAGCTCCTATATGAAGACGGAGGTGACATGTGTCAGAGACGTGGACCTAGAACCTTTATCTCATCCCACCCGAAAACCACCACAGACCTTTCGGTAACGCTGGCAATAAATCTCCCCTTTTTGGTTAAGTTGCTTTGAGTTGGGTTCTCTCTCAGCAGTAATTCTAAGTACTCCAGCAGATGAAGGTCATTGGGAAAGATGACGCTTTAGGCTATTTAAAATTCAGTTAACCCTTTTTCCCATTTGCCCTGAGATAACTCACAGATTAACTGTTCTAACTTTACCCCCAAAGTTTGCCATGAAACATCTCGCTTTCATTATTTTCACATCACTGTAGTATATTGACAGTCTTTGGAAACAAGTGGCATCATTCTTCTTATAGCATTCTGTTTTTAGTGGTTTGATTGCTGAAAATGTCAAATCCTAGAAAATATAGCATTCCTATCTAAGCTACACTTTTTTTTTCTAAATGGGAAAGAGTTTAATTAACATTCCAGTATATCTACTTTGACCCTCTTTTTCAACTTTCTCTGATCACATACTTTTATAGATTACTTTTATTTATTACATCTATACAATCTGCTTAATATGTGAAAGGAATTATTTTTATGAATTAAAATTTCCCAAGGATTCTATCAGCATAGAGCTCAGGCATAAAGTAAAACAAATAATGTTAAAATAAAGAAAGATTTAAAAAGCTATACTTCTATGATACTTCAGATTTACTTTTATTATAATTATCTTATATCTCTTGATATAAATATCATAAAATATCATATAAATACAAGACTAGCTAATTTCTACCCTATACCTAATATAATAATTAAAAATTTCAAATATTTTATATGCACTTTGAAGTGAGTAATACAGGTGGGTATAGTTTCATTATATACTGTTATGGCTTAACACTACAATTAAGATATTTTTGAATATTAGGTTTTACTGATTTGTAAGTAGATAAATCTTTTCTTATTGAAGTATAATTGACATGCAATATTATATGAGTTTCAGGTGTACAATACAGTGATTTAATATTTATATACATTATAAAGCGATCACCATGATAAGGCTAGTTACCTTCTATCACCAAACAAACTAGATAAATCTTTACTCCATTGTTCTTTAGATAGAATTGGTCTCCTACCCAATACCACAGAACTATTAAATAGCTCCAGGGGTCTTTGAAACCTAGGCCTGTCTGACACTGGAGTCGCTAAACTTACTCATTGAATGTTTAGGTTCTGTAATTCTCTCATCCTTTATCTTTTCCTCTTAGTACCTGCCCACTTGTGTATAGGAAAAATAGTGTTTTAATATAGCCTAGAGCACTCCTCGTGAGGGAAGGAGGGAGGAAAGTGGGATGGAAAGAAGGAGGAATAGAGCTTTCCCCTGGCCGGAGCCCCTGCTGGAGTAGATCAGATCAATTCAGTGAATTCTAAAGAGTGAGCACATGTGGATAGCAGGATGGACATGTCGAACGTGGCTTTCCCAGCTCTCTACAGTGAAAACATGGGTTATAGATGAATCCTCATCCTTCTCATGGACTCTGATAATGTGGATACTACTTGTAAAGGCATGATTCTAACAGAAATCCATATGTTCTTTCGAGACTCAAATTTATTCACTTATTCGTTTCCTCTGTAGTTGGGTGGAGGGGGAGGTGAGTGGCATGTCTTTTTTAGCCTTCCATGACATGGCGCATATGGAACTCTTTTTGTTTGACAATTCTTTTGATGTCAAATTGGTAATGATTAATCCCTTTTAAATTAGATGTATTATCACATCTTGCTTAGAAACCTTTAATTTCTTCTTCCTTTTTTTCACTTACAAATTCTTGGTGACATAAAACTTTGAAGAAAAAGTCTGGGATACTGAAATCTTCACGACTTTTTTTAGAGTAAAAATTCAATAAATAAAACCATTTTTTCAGTCCTGTTGAGACCAGAGGACAATTAAATCAAAATGTCCATAATGGATATAATATGTATTTTGATTATCAGACTAACCTTAGTGACTCCTTTGAAGACATCATAGTGAAATTTTACACAGGGCAGAAACACATGGAATTACGTGGTAAGACATGAGGACAATTCATCTTTATCTGAAAAATGAAATATATTATAGGATAGATTCAATTATGTAAGGTTGTTGGACTCAGTGTTGTAATTCTTTATATCTCTAGAGAGCACTGAGTAGTGATGACTAATAAGTAGACTTTTCCTCAGCCAGATGGAAGGGGAAAGGCTATAGATATCCGAAGTGTTTCTGTTCATGTGAATTAAAGAATTTGTAAGTTTGATCACTCCGAACATCTAAATCAAAATTATTATAGCATATGCTTTAAGTATTTAAATAATATAAATTCCTCATATGAATTAATTTTCTTCATTGATTTAATTTACTGAAAAATGGGAAAATCTCCCTTTCAATCAAATTTGGTAGGTCTGACTTTTTGTATGGAAAAATCTGGGTGACAATGTGGTTGGACATACAGACATACATGTGCTGGAGTCGAGATCATAAAATTGTTTTAGAGATGCTTGTGTTTTGAAAACCCATTCTTTTTCCCTCATAGTTCATCTTTATGGTGGATCGTTAAAGTTCCACAAATCAACCCTATTTTGCTTGTGTGTTTGTTTGTTTGTTTGTTTGTTTTGCTGTACAGCAAAGAGGAAGGGACCTCTCATCATTCTATTCTTGAAAAATTAATGACGATTGCCATTAAAAGTCTGATGACTATTTGAAAAGTATGGCGATAATATACATATTATATAGTCCAGGTGAAGTTGCCCATTAAAATATGCAATACTCTTATGGCTTTTGTATGTACTTGATGGCTTTCTGGTTATTAAAGAAGCATGCATAATAAGGAGATGGGATTTAATGTTCTTTTAGAAAGCTGAAATGAGAATAAAGTTTATTATTCATAAAAATAGGGGTTTTTTTTTTGCATGCTTACTGGGAAAAAATATCAAGTATTTTCTGTTTGAAGGAAGTAGAAAAACTGAAAATTATACAAATTGCTAAATTTCACAAGACTAAAATGCATGACTTATTTTTGTCAGATTATTGCTCCAATCCCTTCTATGTAGATAGGCCTTTAGTCTTTCTAATAAACCCTGTGCTAGTCTTAAACTAGTTTCAACTTACAGCTCCGTATATTTTGCACCATTGAAATGTATCTAAAAAGACTTTAGTACTATGTTTATTCTTTAAATTCACCATATGTTCGTTGGGAATTTTTATAAGATATCTGTGTGTGTGTGTGTGTGTGTGTGTGTGTGTGTGTGTGTGTGTGTAAAATGTGAGTATTTGCAGTTATATACTTACACCACTGTATGATCACAGTAACTGTCACAGAAATATCAAAGTGTGGTTCATCATATCCACTTAAAATTACCACACAATTAACTTTTAAAGCACTGTGCACGTGACAAATGCTGTTCTTTATATTGAAACACATTTCTCTTTCATCTTTGTGTATTCTACATATAAGAGAAATGAAGAAAACACAAGATAATCTATGAATTTTCAAATTAAAAAAACAAGAACATTTGTTTCTTTACCCTTTTTTGGTTCTATTTTAGAAAGAGTTGAACTCATAGGTTTTTTTCTTTCCTCATGATATGATTTTACCTTAATATGGATACAAAATATGATATGTTAGAATAAAATATAAATCGGATAATTTCCCATCATTTCATAGTTCGATTGTCCATTTAAAAACATTGAATATATACATATAAAGGAAAGTAGAGTGCATAAACATTTATATGAATAGGTCAAATAAAAACCATTTGCTTTAATTATTTAGATGATTTTTTTAAAATTTGAATCTTCATTTTAATTTTTTGGAGATGCAGTTAGTGTTTCCTTAAATATGATAGCCTTTACATAGCTTGGAGTTGTACCGTGTAATAATATGCTATAAAGCACATTACTTTACTTGAATCTCATAATAAACCTGAAACATAGGCAGTGTAAGTTCTTTCCCTGTTAGTAAATAAAAGGCCAGAAATATTTAGAAATAGGCCCAAGTTTATGGGGCTGCTTAAGAGCAGAAACAGGAATAGAAACAAGCACTACCGAGAGACTCTGTTCTTTTCATTTTAACACGTCTGTTACAAAACAGACAACATAAATAGTGAACAAATATAATAGGGATATAGTTCCTTAAGAATAGTCATAGTATATGTGATGTTTATGATAAATTTAACAAGAAACATGCTTGCCTATTTGAAGAAAATGGCTGGATTTTACTGAACGGCATAGGAAAAAAAAGTGGTGAGAGATGTTTCTGGAGAGGCAGAAATCAACTCTTTCCAAGTTAACCTATAAACTTAACACATTTCTAATCAAATTCCCCATAGGACTGTTTTGGAACTTGTCAAATGACTCTGAAGTTTATCTTCAAAAAATTTAATGAATAGCCAGAACTTTTTTAAAGAAGAGCAACGCCCCCACCAGATTGTAAAATGAACTATTAAACCATAAAAATAATATGCAGTCGGGTTGTGCCAGACTAGACAGAAAGATCTGTGAAGTAGAAGACAAATGCAGAAAGAAAATTATATATGGAATGATAGTGTATGATAGAGATGACATTTCAAACTAGTGAGGAAAGAGCGGATAAGTGAATAAATGTTGTTGGAGCCAATTGGAAACAACCTTGCACCTTCTACCAAACTGAATTCCAGATGAGTTAAATATTTATATGGAAAAACTGAACTTATAAATTCACTGGAACAAAATATAAGTGAGTATTTATATACTTAGACAGAGAGAGGATTTTCTAAGGCCTAATACCTAAAGAAAAAAAGATAAATATCATTCAAAAGTGTTTTCTGAAGTACCAGATATGCAAATTATGTCAAGGCAGTGATTTTCCTGTAAAGGAAAAATCAGTGATTTTGATCAAATATTCAGAACACAAAAGTCTTTAAAACTTTCACAGTCAGCTTTGCAAGGGCCTATTACACATTGATTGTAAATCAGAACCTTATGAACATTTTTCTGAAAAAAAAAATAGGAATTACTATTTGATGGAACAGGTCATAGTGTAAGTAATATGTGAACTTTGACTGCTATAACTGTACTACATTACTGTCTTTGACAAGTGCCAGAATGTATAGGGACTACAAGCACAGCAAGGTGACACTGCATTATGATCAGCATTTTTTAATTTTTATCTGATGCACGTGAGCAACCCAGCAGAGCCCAATGGAATGCATCGCTTTGAGGCAGCATCCTTATGCCTGTGAGAGAGGTCTGGGAGCAGACTGAGCAACTGAGGCACTAGCTTAGTTCATATAATTTAAGGGGGACCCAAAACAAACTTGCAATCAAACTCTTAGTAACTAAGATAAATAATATTCGATTGCAGTATTTTTAAAAATAAAAATGAATGCAAAAATTTCCTGAATACATAAACATTTTTATATAAAGAGAATCAATATCTCTGATTTTTTCTCTTTCACGCGTACTCCAGTACGGCTCTGATTGCTGATAGAGATTTCAGGAGCAAGATCTAAAGAACATTTACAAATATCCTTGAGACTTCGAACTGCTGGTTCATAGTAACAGTGGTAAATATTCTTTTTTAAGTTTATTGGAGTAACAGTCAATACAATTATATAATTTTCAGGGGTGCATTATCATTTGACACCTATATATTCTATTGTGTGTTTACCACTCAGAGTCCAGTTTCCTTCAGCTACCATATATTTGATCCCCTTTACTCACTTGCCCCTCCCCCTACCTCCTTATATTTGACCCCCTTTATCCCGTTTAACTCTCCCCTCCTCCCCCACCCCCTACCTTCTGGTAACCACTAGTCCATTGTCCATGTCCCTGAGTCTCTGTTTGTCCTGTTCATTTGTTGCTTTTAGGTTTATATCCCACATATAAATGATTTCATGTGATTTTCAACTTTTTCAGTTTGGCTTATTTGGCTTAGCCTGATTATCTCGAGGTCCATCTACGTTGTCGCAAATGGCAGTATTTCTTCTCTTCTCATAACTGAGTAATATTCCATTGTATAGATGTACCACAGCTTCATTAGCCAATCATCTGTCATAGGACACTTCAGTTGCTTCCATGTCCTGGCCACTGTGAATAGTGCTGCTGTGAACATCGGCGTGCAAATATCTTTTCAGATGGATTTTCAAGTCTTTGGGGTAAATACCCAGTAGAGGGATTGCTGGATCATACGGTAGAAAAATTCTTAGTTTTTTGTGGAACCTCCATACTGTTTTCCATAGTAGCTGTACCAATTTTCAGTACCCCCAGCTGTGTATGAGGTTTAGACCAGTGGTAAATATTTGAACAGAAAACTTGTGAACCTCTGCTGGTTTTATCCCATGAGATAGACCGTTCTAGATGGCCAAAAACCTAGTTTCTTAAATTCATTTTGGGTAATTTGACAAAATATGGGCAAGAGTTGGATTTAAATTATGCCTCACAGATGGAATAATGGCCCATCTCATCTTATTCTCCTCCACTCTATTCCCAAAGAGTAGAGGGTCTAACATGCTATAACTGGGCCCCCTTACTAGAGGCAGCGGCTTTCAGAGGAAGGAGCTGGGAGTTCCAATTGCACTTTTTTTCCCTGAAATTAAATTCTTGATACTTCTTCTTTTAAACTGTTTTGTGTTCCCCCTCTCCCACTCTTAGGCTTTCTAATCACC
>CM053512.1:4121072-4163719 GCA_028627145.1 Eidolon dupreanum | reverse complement strand
AAAATCCTGGTGTGGCAGAATGTGTTTCTCATGATTTTCTGAGCAAAGATGCATCTGACCTGAGGCTTCCAGACTGGGGGTTGCGGTGGGGGGGGGGCAGGCAAATTCCTATGATCCGTCAATGAGAGCGTATTTTAGAAATAATTTGCCTTTAAAAAGCTAAAACCTTTGTTACAATGAATGAACCTACACTGACACATCATTATCACCCAAAGTATAGTTTTCATTAAGGTTCATTCTTGGTGTATATTCTACGCATTTGGACAAATTTCTAATGACTTGTATCCACTATAGTACATGCATGTTATAATGGGGGAACCTCTGCATGTGTGAGGGCTGGAGTTACAAAATCTCTGTACCTTCTGCCCCATACGCTGTGAACCTAAAACTGCTCTCAAAAGTATAAACCTGAACAAGTGAATAAACATTCAAAATAAGCGAATGGTAAAGAAAATTGCATGGTTAAGGAAGATAACGAGATTGGTCTGAATGATTTTAATACAGATTTTCAGCCCATTTTCCCCCCAGTGATGTTTGATGGTTAGTTTACTCACCGCTCAGTCCATTGCAATCTCAATGGGAGGTGCGAAACATTCAATGTCGGTTTCCCACCTCAGATGCGCTTCTTCAGTGTCTTCTATCTTATTAAAAGAACTTTATTCATACTGGGATGGTTTCGATCGTGGCCCCATTTTCTCCTTTTCCTCACATCTATTAAGTTAGCAAGTCTTGAGAAGTCTACATCCGTACTGTGTCTTCCGTACTGTTCCTTCTCTCTGCGGACACTGTTAGTCTGGGCCGTTATTACTTATTGCCTGAGTCCCGCAGAAGCTTGCAAAGTGTTCTCCCTTCTTCTTCTTCCCAATCTCGGTCTAGAATCCATTCTCTGCAGAACAAAGAAAGATTTATTTCAAAAGGAAATCTCCTCATCCCCTGTGAAAATCTGGCAAGAGTTACTTTTGATTCTTAGGATAATACTCAAAACCCCTAACACGTCCTACAGGGTTTTGCATAGTTTGATCCACCTCCTTTTTTTTTTTTTTCTCCCTGTTTCTCTGTCCAGGTTTATTTATTTTTTGCTTTGCCTCCAGCCTCCAGTACCCTGCACCCTACATGTTGGTACCCTGCTCACCTTCTTGAGTTTGCTTAAATATTTCAAGGTCCTTCTGCTGCCCTGTTTTTCCTAAGTTGTTCTTTGTCTGAAATTCTTCCTCTTCTGCTGTTACCTGACTACCTTCTACTTTTCTGTCATGCCCTAGCTTGCTTGCTGCTTCCTCAGGGTGCCTTCCTTGATCTGTAAGCCGAAGAATAACTAAAATGTTTAGGATTTCTGTCTGTATTCTCTCACAGCAGCTAATCTTTCCCTCACAGTCTTTCTTACAATCGTAATTGTATACTTAGTTGTAGCATTATTTGTTTAATATCTATCTCCCTTATTAGACCATAAGCTCCTGGATGCTAGAGGCAGTATCTGTTTCTCACCACTACACACATATTGCCTAGCATGCAAGCAGGCACTTGGCAGCTCTGAATGATTTACCTGTTGGTAAAGGAATGGATTAATAAATGAATGAGTAAATTGTGCTTAGTAAAGAGTGGCTGATTGTGTTACCAGCTCCCTTGACTGACACCTGCATGGAACCGTGTTCACCATTACTTTCTAAGTCGATCTAAGTTGTGACAGCAAATACATTTTCTCGAGGATCTGACTTTTTATTTTTTCCTATCAAGACTTGAATTTTGATTTTATATATTTCAATGTATCCAAGACTATGACTATTAAGTACCCGAGACCAAAAACAAGACAAGACAACAAGCTCTACATCATAGTATTTGATCCTCAGGTCTCAATTGTCTTTCTCAGTTTAATGTGAAATCCAAAAAGTTTAAGAAACTCACATTGCCACACACTAATCCTGTGCAGTGTCATTCACCAGTTTGGCTATGAACCTGTGTATTGTGTGAAATGTTTATTTAAAACAGATTCTTAAAATATTTAAAATTAAAATCCATTTAAAATTGTTTATTTAAATTGTTTATTTAAAAAGTTATCATCGGAGTCATAAGTTAGGCTGTTTTGAGTTTACGTAGAAAAAGTAATCAGTTGGACTACTAATTTTAAAGAAAAAAGAGAAAAACTCTCCAGTTAGCATACAGATCCCCAGCACACCTGTTCTCAGAAAAAGGCAGCAGCATCAATTTGTTGTTTCATGGAGAGTGAATTCCAAGGGAAGAATGCCACAGTGGGGTGACAATATAGAATCTGTTCTCTTAAAATTGTAGGTTTTTTCAAATGACACCTTTAATACAATTTTAGATTTTCTAAATCCTGAAAAGCGAAACTAAAATAAGTTTTATTGGGAATAAATATATAAAGATGACCAAAGGAAATAAACAAAGAAAGAAGAAGAAATTTTAATTAAAATGAAAACAAGATGTATTATAGGTATAATTATAGAGGTTTATATAGATATAACAGTCAGTGATGATAGTGTTATCGTATTCATAATCTCTATAATATGAAGATATTTTATTCTTTTTATTTCACTAATAGACAATATAAACCCATTACCCCTCTCTGCCCAAAATCTTGTTTTATAGTTTTATATATAGATCTAGATTTTTAAGGTTTTGATATCTAGCAATTGTAGATACATGCCTACCTTACAAATCAACATTCAATAAGCATATACCAACTTTGAATTAATTCATGTGTTTTAATGTGAACATTTTACAAAACTCGAACTAAACTAAGTTTTGAATGTAGGTGGATTAAACAGATTTTTTTAACTGAAAAATGACTTGAAATACAATTTTTAAAAGTAGCACTTAATTTTCATGTTGGTTTGTATTTGCAAAGCACTTTTATGATTATAGAATACTCTTTTAATTCTTATTTCACATGTAAAAATAAGGATAGAAATTTTGTTGGATTTCCAAAGATTGCATATCTTTATGGGAAATATTATGGGTAATATTATAGAAATTCTCCAAAAAATTTTTTAGAATGTTGGGATAATTTTAGTTTTAATGAAGATGTTAACTCTTTGTCCCTTAGTATGTTTAATTTCAGTATTTACATTTTAAAAAGGTTCTAAAAATCCTGATATTCTGATTGAGTGTGGGAAGAATTGGCAAGAAAAAATTCAGTTTATCACATTAGACTTTAATAGACTTTAATATCACATTAGACTTTGCATTTTTGTGGAATGTGTTAATGAGAGAAAGAGTACTCAATATTGTACACTGCTAGTAATTGAAAATATATTCCCTAAAGGACACAAAAAATAATCAATTAATTTTTAAACCCTACCACTTATAGTCCACAGCCATTAAATATTAAATTACAGTGACTGACTGGTTTTAAAGAGAAAATTCTCATATACGTTTTTTTTTAAAAAAAAAACCTTCTCACCCTACAAAAATTTATTACAAAGCCTAGGGCTATTAAAAATATTAAAACACATTCTTGGCCACTTGTATTACATTTTTGGAATACCACCTACTATCCCATAACACTTGTAATCCTTTCACATTCAGATATACTCTGTTACACCTGACCCCTCTTTATGAAGTTCAAAAAAATCCCCTTTTGTAGGCCAGAGTAAAACTCTCTGGGCCTAAGTTTATACTGAGCTCTGGACTGTAAGAGTGAATGTGTTTTACTCTTTTATTTTTTCTATTGATAGCAAACAAACCCCTTATTTTTATAAAGTACTCATTTTCTACAATGTGCTTTACATGTGTATGGGCTCATGAGTCCAGAAAGGTTTTTCTTTTTTTCTTTTTATTTTTTTTTGGCCACTGAGAAAGTTTTGCTTATAAAATTAACTTTTATCCCTAGTGTTGAAAAGCTGTAAATACAACCATGTGACCCCTAACATTTCTGTCGCTGACTGACTGCGTATGCAAAGGTGGTCCCATACGGTTGTAATGAAACTGGAAAACTTCTGTCGCCCAGTGTCTTCAGAGCTGTCCTAACGTTCAGCGCAGTACGTGATTCACACGTTTGTGGTGACACCGGTATAAAGCCTCCTGCTTTGACAGTTGTATGAAAGTGTAGCACACACGATATATGCGATGCATAATTCTTGGTAATGATAGTAAATGATAAGTTTCCCAGCTTATATATGTACTTAAATACATTAAATAACTATACTTTTTATAATTATTTTAGAGTGTACTCTTTCTGCTTGTAAAAAAAAGTTTTTGCTGTAAGACAGTGTGCTGTGTTATACTAGCAGCAACCCCAATCATCAGTGTTTACCTCGTCGCTTGATTGCATCATTTTCTCTTGTGCTTGCTTTAATCTCATATTGTTTTGTTCATCATGGCCCCTAAATTTACAAGATCCACTGCTGATGTTGCCAGTAAGAGATCACATTGAGCGACTGACTTGTAAACGAAGTTAAAAGTGATCGAGGAGCACAGAGGTGGAAAATCAGCGATGAGTACTGCTCGCCAGTCAGGTGGGTCCCTTTCCACCATAACTATGATTTGAAGAACAAGAACAAAGTGACAGAAGCTATTAAAGGATCTCTTCGTTGCAGGCCGTAGGCTAATAAAAATTCAAGGGCCTGTGTCACACATGGAGGAACTTCTACTGACCTGGACTGAAGGCCAAACACAGAAGCACGTTCCTCTTAGCATCACTGGCCATCACAGGCAAAGAAGCAATTGTGGTGAAAGAAAAGGCTAGATCTGAGTGTGATGTTGAATTTACTGCTATCTCCAAGTGCTTTAAATGATTCAATAGTTGTTATTCATGACCAGATGTGGAAGTGGGTGGTGAGACTGTGAGTGCTAATGTGAAGGCAACTGAAGAAATTTTGGAAACTCTAGAGAAGCTGATCATGGAGGAAATTTACTTACTGGAACAAATATTCAGTATCTATGAAATGTCCCGATTTTGGAAATGGATACCTGCAAAGTCTTTCACCCATAAGGAGGCCAAGTCGATGCCAGTTTTCAAAGCTTTTAAGGACAAGATAGCAGTCTTGCTTGGGGACAACAATACAAGCTACACATTGACATTTTTTGTGATTCGGCACAGTGAGCACTGCAGGGCTTTCAAGTGCATCAATAAGCACACACCGCCTGTGTTCTACAGAAGGCATGGATGACCCGGCTCCTCTCCCCAGGTGCCCCCCTGAACTGCTATGGCAGCAGAGTGGAGTGGTACTGTTTGGAGAATAACATATCTTTCAAGATTCTGTTTATTGTTGATAATGCTCCCAGACATCCTCCTTATTTTATTGGTGATCTTCATCCCAATATCAAAGTGGTGTTTCTCCCTTTTAACACCATCTCTTTGATCCAACCAGTGGGTCAAGGAGTTTTAGCAGCTTCTATGGCCTACTACCTGAGGAAGACCTTTGTCCAGCCTAGTGCCGCAACCAAAGAGGTCACTGAGAAGACCCTGATGCAGTTCTGGAAGGATCACAACAAGGACTTTGCTTGGCCTTGGAGTGATGTCGCCAAGGAGTGTATGAATGGCGTCTGGAAGAAGACACTCACAGAAGTTCTTCCATGACTTTATGGGATTTGGCAAGGATGAGGAGGTTGAAAAAATCAACAAGGCTGTGGTTGAGATGGCAAACGACTTCAGCCTGAGTGTGGATGAGTATAACATTGAGAGTAGAGATGGTTCCTGAGAAACTGATTAATGAAGACAGGAATGCACAGCTGAAGAAGAGGTGAGAGAAAAGGAAATTGCAGAAGAGAAAGAAGAAAATCTTCCAGGAAAATTCACAGTGAAAGGTTAGCAGAAGCTTTTGTAGACCCTAACAAAATGTTTGAAAAGCTTTTGTAGACTCCTTAAAATGTTTGAAAACATGGACCTAACACCGAAAGGTTTTCATTGATAGAGAAGAATATTCATGGTGTACTATCTGCTTATAAGTAAATCTATGATGAAAAGAAGGAAACAAACCAAGCAAGCCACCAATGGACATATTTCTGAAGAGGGTAGTACCTCCTCAAGAAGAGTGTCCAGCAAGTCCTTCAGGAGGTGTTCCAGAAGAAGTCATTGCCATCACAGGGGACAACAGCTCCATGTGTGTTTGCACCCCTGAAGACCTTCCAGTGGGACAAGAAGTTAAAGTGGGAGACAGTGACATTGATGATATGACCCTGTGGGCCGAGGCTACTATGTGTGTGTTTTAGTTTTTAGCAAAAAGGTATAAAAAGTAAAAAAAAAAAAGTTTCAAAATGAGAAAAAGCTTATAAAATAACTATAGAAAGAAAATATTTTTGTCCTTTTCTACAGTGTGTTTGTGTTTTAAGCTGTTATTACGAAAGAATAGAAAAGTTTTAAAAGATTAAGAAGCTTATGAATTAAAAAATTACTGTAAGCTAAGGTTAATTTGTTACTGAAGAAAGAAAAATATTTTTATAAATTTATTGTTGCTTAAATGTGCAGTGTTTATAGAGTCTGTGGTAGTGTACAGCATGTCCTAGGCCTTCACGTTCCCTCACTGCTCACTCCCTCACTCACTCAGAGCAACTCCCATCCTGCAGGCTCCGTGTCCCCCAATACACATGTGCCATTTGGAGAGATTTTGTATGCCGTATTTTTTACCGCACCTGTTATACACAGATACCACTGTCTAATGATTTCCTCCAGTGTTCAGTACAGTAACATGCTGTTCAGATTTGTAGCCTAGGAACGTGAGGCTATATCATATGGCCTAGCCGTGTGGTAGGCTTGACCATCTAGGTTTATGTAAGCACACTCTGTGATGGCCGCATGACAAAACTGCTTAACGACACATTTCTCAGGACGTGTTCCTATTGTAAAAGTGACTTATGACTTGAGTTTCAATCAGCGACTTGCCCGTCACCTGATAAAAACTTCCCTGACAGGTAGAAAACTGAGCTGTCATGGACATCTTACAAACTCCTGGATCCAGTTACACCACAGAATTCCCAGTTAATGAATGGAGTACACTTTTTAAAAGATATTTATCCTACCTGCTCTATTTTGCTAAAGACTGGATTGAACAGAACTTTCTACCTGAGGGGGAACGAAACCTGTTCCGCTTTTCTGCCTTTCCATGTCATTCCACGTGTCGTGATCCCAAACATCCCAGCCTCTGCTGTTAGTGGAAGTCTTTGCTAAGTAAGCAATATGAGAAAAAAATTCATTCAACTTACCAGTTTTTCACTAATTTAAAAAGTAAGACTCAATGTCTCAGGTTTTTGATTCTCTTCAAGGAATGATATCGAAACAATACTAGTAATTCAAGCATGAAACAAGGAAATGACTTAATGAATACCCAATCTATATTCCTCTTTCAAAGTATTCCTGAGGATAGCTAAAACATGGGACAACATTCAGTTATGTTAAGAAATCAGAATTCTCTAGAGTACATGTATCAAACATCAAATGGCTAATATTGAGTTCAGTTTGAGAAATCCACTTACTTTTCGGATAATCAGTGACATTTTCTTTCTCTGTGCTGGAATGGGACCCTTCTTGCTTCTGTGAGCATCTGTCCCTGGCCACTGTGTCTGGTCTTTCATCTTCGCTGAGATCATTTGCAGACTGGCTTGGATACAGCCAGGAACATCCAATGTGTCTCCAGTTCACTCAAGCAGTCTTCTCCACCCCCATCCAGAACTAACCCTTTCTGTAGACGCTGCACTCGCCACTATCTCACTAAAAATTTTTAGGAATGTTTTAGAATGGTGACCCAGAATAGGTCTCATGTAGTCTTTTTAAACTACAGAGTGAATCAGATAATTTAGTCATTTCCTTTCACAGTTTTGATTGATTTAGAGTTCTGTGCCTCACCTTCTTAAACAGGACAGAAGGAGGGTCTCCCACCCTGCCACAAGTGATTCCTTTTAGCTGGCCTTGTACTGGCCAAATTTAAGTGTTAGCTAGCTAAATATTCAGTATCTTCTTTGAAGATACTGAAGGGGATTTGCATCATTTAGTACAGACTTGATAACTTTAGGAACACTGTGCTAACTTAAAAATGACTTTTCTTTGTTCTGTAAGAAGGTATCATTGGACATGGTTTTTGGGGAATAATGAATATTTCTTGGACTGTATAAAAATATTACTTTATTTCTCCTGTCTCAGTTTCAGCTGGTTGTTGAAAATGGCTATATGTTTATAATGCATTCAGATGTAAAAGCAATACTGAAAGCTGCAGTTTTAATTTACTGAACTTACTATTTTGGTTGATGTGTTTTCTGTGATTTGGTTTAGACTTCTACCCAGAACTACTGAATAATTCTTTAATTCAGCAATGCTTTTATCCAGTAATTATTAATAATAACAAAAGACAAGATTTCTACAAAATTGTGGAAGACAGAAACCATTCTTTACTCTAAGGGCACTCAGCATTCAACATATACTTGATGCTGATGGACATGTTTTTTTCCCATTGTCTAAACTGAATTATTTAGCTTTCTTTAGGTCTAAGTCAAGTCTTTGATACAAAGTGAAATTGGATGGGGAAATTGGGTGGATCAACTCAAACTCATTACTGGGAGTCATACGTATGCGCATATAACACATATACACACTCAAATTTTATGACCTTTTGTGCATGGGTCAGTAAAAAGGAAAACTTTATGCAGGAGTAGAGGGTAGTCACCTAGATAGTGTGACTGGGTAGGTGCTAAGTCACGCTGGCTCTCCAAATGCTTCCTAGTCATTCGAACTCTCCTCTTGTATAAAGCCCCTCTTCTCCGAGTGGAACCTGCACGTCGCTGGTGGCACAGTGTGTGTCGAGTAGGAGAAGCACTGGGTAACCACAACACATCTTCTAGGGTCTCTATTTTACAAAAGAGTAAATAATTTTAACTACTGACAGGTTGTATGTGTGTGGCGTGCACGTGTGTGTGTGTGTGTGTGTGTGTGTGTGTGTTAACATACAAACTAGTGACTTGAAGGAAGTTTCTTGATTTTCGCAGTCCACTCGGAGGACCTCTCTCTCTCTCTCACCATTAAAGGCACGTCAGTGACCAGTTTGTCTAGCAAGCGTCTAAATTGTTCTCCACTGAAGGTACCTGGTATGGCTGACATATTTTGATTGAAAGAGACTACCTGTCTCAGAAGATTGTCTGCTTTTCATTTTAACACAAATGCTTAGAATGATTGGAATCTCTGAGTTTTCCAGTAAACTTATGAAAAGGCAGATATGCCATTAGGAAAAGATGACAATTATATTGCTATTTATTATCACAATAACTCATACTTTCATTAGACAAACGACTACCTATGTTTTTAAGAAAAATAAAATTAGAAATATCTACTTAGACGAAGTAATAAGGTGGTGATTATATGGAACATCCTGATTCTCTCCCATTCACAAACACACAAACATATATACTATTACTGAAAGTAGTCATAGGACATTGAATAACTAAAGGTTTGTATAGTATACTATTGATAATCTCATGAAATAGATGAAGTAGAAAGCATAACTAATTGGTTGTGCAGTACAGAAGATAAATGTATCATGGAATTGACTGATATAACACTTTGGTCCAATATGAAGTGTCTCATAAGTAGATTCATTCAAGAGAGTTCAGTTCGCCAGATTGTGTGGGTGGGAGCAGGCCTTCATAGTATGACACACCCCACAGGCTCTTCTCCTAGGGCCCTTCATTCCCTCGCTCTGTAAAAGAGATCGAAAGCTAAGACTCTTCCAAAAGCCTAGACCTAAAACTACTTAAATCATTTCTTACCCCTCTGTTTTACTTGTACTACATTTTGTTAATTTACTACTAGATTGAAGGTAACATCATCGGCCAAAAGAATTTATGCATGAAATTCTGCCACTGCCCTCCTACTTCAGAGTAAGTGGAACATGGTCAACTCGTTTAAATAATCAAAAAGCCGTACTGCTACACACTGCAGTGTGCAGAAATCCTTTCCTACTCTGAGTTTTTCTTGGTTTTAATCTGAGGTCTCTGCTTGTATTGAGTCAATTTTATCATCATTACCGGTACTCTCAATCTTTTGGCAACATCTCGGCAACCTCGGCGAGGGCAGCCAACCCGAGAAAAGAGCAAAGGCAGAAGCAGACGTTGGTGGGGAGATTTGAGGGGAGAGAGAACGGAGTTCAGCCAGCCAGTCAGCCAGGGAAACTTAGCGAGTTCCAAGAGGTCAGCCATCAGTCAGCCAATATTTGATAAACAAATGAACTCAGCTACTGAGCTTTCAGTCAGCCTCTTTCTACTGAGTTCTATCTTGGGAGAGAGATGACCTGACTCTTCCTGAAATTCCAGAGGGCCTTCCAACTAACCACTGTGTTCTAGAGCCAGATTCTGAAGAGCATTACATATGCGGCAGAAAAAAATATTATGTCTTTTTCATCTGCATGGGGAAAAGAAAATTATGAAACAAAATTCGAAGATATTATCCTATTTGCCAAGCATTCAGATCAATAATGGTGTAATTGTAATTTAAGTCTCACAGGACAGAATGTATGATGGAATTTTTTATTATTTTCATTTATTATTTTTAAATGTAATATAAATTTTGAATATAAATTTTCAACTGTTCCAAAATATAAACAAACAAAAAAAAGAAGCAATTTGCCAGACAACACAACAGACTCCTAGATTCCTCTCCTAAAGCAATTACATATTCTGGAGTCTCTAATTAACACAATACTGCATTTGTTCTCTCTCTCACTCTCTTTCTTCCCCCAAAACAAAATTCTCCTACACTGCCATCACACAGTTCTTCCAATCAAGAAATCAACATTGATAGGACATTATCATTCAAATTTCACCACCTGTCCCAGCAATGTCTCTTTTCCCTTCTTGCCCAGGGTCCTACCCAGAAACCCATGCTGCACATAGCTCTCAGGTCTCACCAGGATTTTCTGAGTCATTCCTCAGACTCTCCTTGTCTCTCATGGCCTTGACAGTTCTGAAGAATGCAGTCGTTTCATTCTGTTAGGCACCCTCAACCTGTGTCCATCTGATGTTCCCTCATGACCAGATGCAGACCATGCTTTTTTAAAAATTAAATTTATTGAGGTGACATTGGTTAATAAAATTATATAGGTTTCAAGTGTACAATTCAATAATGCATCCTCTGTATATTGCATTGGGTGTTCACCACCCAAAGCCAAATTTCCTGGCATCATATATTCGGCCCCCTCGACCCTCTCGCGGGGCTGTCCCAGACATGGCCCAGGGCTCTTCTCAGTGGGTCCTGTCGGGAGGTACGTGACATCAGCTCGCCCCACTGCCTGTGATAATGACTTTCATTACCTGATCTAGTCGCTGTCTGTCCTTTTACTCCAGTATAATGTTATCAGTTTCCTTTGTGTGTATGACTAATATTTTTGGAAGGTGATATTCCAGTATTTTCCAATCTGCTGTACTTCATCAAACTTTCACCTACTGGATTTAGTATCCTTTGATGACGATCCTTATGTACATCAACTACTGCTATGATGGTCGCCAGATGATAAATACCTGCTTTGTTCATTCTTTCTACATTGATTAGTTAGCATTCTACTGTTCCTTATATTCTGTGATTGATATGCTTCTCCCTTTTAAAGTAGTGGTTCATAATATGATTTTGAAATTTTTGAAATCAATGATTAAAAGGAATAGTTATATTTTAAACTTTAAGCCATCAGTATACTTATTTCATATTCTGTAGGAAATCCTTGAAAAGGAAACAAAACAATTATTTTAAGTAGATTAAAATTGCTGCATAATGAAAGAATTCTCAAAACACAACCAAATGAAAAAACAAAACACAACCACTGTTCAACAAATGAATTGTGAACATTGGCAGTGTTTATACTGTAATAAAATTTATGAATTATAGATCATACAAAATACATACCAATGTAGGACATATTTTGGTGGAAAATCAAATGGAATATGAATTTTAATATTGCATGTGATAATATACAAAATTATGGTATTTTTGAAATTAGGTGCCCATCATTGACAAACTTAAATGATGCTTCTGTAAGAGAAATGAAATCTATATATTTTTCCTTTTTCGTAGATTTTTTGATAACAGTGCTAGTGTTTCTTGATACGACATACCATTCAATATTTATTTAATGCATATTCATACACAAAGAACAGGCATTCAAGATGCTAAAAGGTAAAATCTTCGATCTAGCACTATAGTAAATGAAGTTCTCAATATTTCTGGTTTTCAGTTTCACCTGTATAATCCCTGTCTGATGGTTTCCTCCTTTTCTTAATATGTGTGTGTTCCCCTCTACACTCTTGCTTTTTCTTTTAGACAAAGACATCTGTTTATAAGAAAAACTTATCCTGATTAAAATAATTTATCGATACGACATCTGCTTATAATCTAGATATAAATGTAGAAAGATATACACTATAGACACCATGCCTATGCACAATTACCCCAGATGTGTCAATAATTACATAACTCTTTGTGATCTTGAAAAATATTATATAGCTTATATGAATCTAGTGACTGCATATAAAACAGTATTCAAAATTTCTTGAATTATTTTTTGAGATTATGGAACTGAAATATTAAGGAGACTGGAAGACTATAAGTTAATTGAAAGGATTATCTATATAACTGTGATTTCTCTACCTATACCTATTTATGTTATTATATTAGGGAATTAAATAGGTTGTATGAAAAATAGTATTTTAATATAGAAATATATTTCAGACTTGGATTCAGGATCTTGTTTTGTCTCCTGAAAATAATAGCTATAAATTCTAGACAAAAAACAACAACAAAAAACCAAAACAAACAAACAAACGAAACAAACAAACAAACAAACAAAACCCTGAAAGCTCTGGGGAGTGAACAGAAGCAGGGGAGGGAAAATTAGAAAGTGGCAGGAGAGACGGATGTGGTGTGAGGTCTTCACCTTTGAGCTTCAGACTGTAGGCGGTCTGTCGCAGAGTAGCAGGGGGGTTCAGGATCAGGATTTTTGGTCTGAGCGTTAGATGGTTAACACTACCAGAAAAATGAGTGTAGAATCCTGGAAGAATAGAATCAGAAAAAACAATGCCCCAGTTTTTGGCGTGTAAACTTTGTTCGACTCTCTTAATAACCATGATGCAAGAAGCTGACTCAATATATCTTTTAGCGAAGGCTAAAAGACCTGAGCTGAGGTTTAAATTACCACCCATAGGAAAAAGAAAGTTTATAATTTGAGACTAACTTACTTAAGTATCTGGTAAAGTGTAAACATCAGTGCTCTCCAGAGGATAACTGTCTATACACAGAATATTGACAATGTCCAGGATACAATTCAAAATTAGTGGGCATCCAGAGAGCTGGGAAAATGCGCCCTATCATCAAGGGGAAATATGGTCCACGGAGGCTAACTCCAAGATAGACCTGGAGTTGGTACTGTCAGATAAAGACCTTAAGTATGGTATCATGACTATTTTTAAAGTGGTAAAGAGAATAATACATTCAGAGTGAATGAAAAGGTAGGAAATCTCAGCAAAGAAATAGAGAATATAAAAAATAAATCAAATTAAAATTTTAGAATAAAAATTACAATATCTAAAAGAATTTTTTTTTTTTAATGGAATGAGCCTAAAAGCAGCACGGAGATGACAGAGATATGTGAACTTGAAGATAGTTTAATAAAAATCATCTAATCTAAATAAAAGACAGAAAAAATAGAAAAAGGGAGTCAAATCTAAGGTGACAGAAGGAAATACAACTTTGTGTGAACACACAATGTGGTAAACAGATGACATGTTATTAAATTGTACACTTGAAACATATATAATTTTATTAATCATTGTCATCCCAATAAACTTGATTAAAAAATAAATAAAAATATTTATGTGTAGCTTTTCCCAAGTGATAATTTTATTTTTGTATTGGGAAGCTCTAATCTCAGGCTTTTTCTCTTATTTAAGGTAAGCCTTTTAAAAGTAAAATTTCCTCTTTAAAATGCCGTTTTACAAGACTTGAGGGGTAGAATCATACAAGTAATAGAGCAAATACTGAAAATAAATAATCCTAGAAAGTAGTTAAATCTTAGAGCTGTTACATCCCTTTGCTCTTTCTATATAAGGACATAATCGCTTTTTCCGCATACTATTGTCCTTACAAAAAATGAACAGCATGGAATTTCTATCAGTCTATATTTTTACAACATGTGGATTTTTAATCTATCATAAATAATACAAATTATAAGTATATTATAAATGTAATTTCTTCATTGGAATTTTTTATGAATTTCCCCCACTTGGTACTTCTGGAAACAGAGGGAATCTGGCAGGTACATTCTCGCCATAGAAATGTAGTATAATTTTAAGTATCATAAAATATTCATAGTTTATATATATAAACAAACCAATAGGCTGTGTAAAAATACAGAATTGTGTGCAATATCAGTTTACAAAATTCATTAACTTTCTTTGTAATTATTAGAACTAGATTTCCCTGTGAGCAGCTTTTGATTGCTTTATTTGCTTCTGTGATCAGCCTCATGGCTTTGCTGGCATACCCTGAATGTGTGGAGTTTTGAAGACCGCTTACAGGCTACTATCTCCTCTTCTTTCAGACTAGAACTGGCCCAGGTTGGTCGCATTCTTTGACGAGTTTTTGTCTCTTCACTTTTTTCTTCACAGCAGTTGGCCATACAGTGGTTTTTATCTCTCCAGCCTAGTCTCTCCCTGAGTTGGACACATTGCCAAATCAGTTTATGATACCACTGAAAGTTAGGAAACTACATTTTGCTAATGATTAGTATGCTATTCTGTTTTTTTCCCTCTATCTCTTCGTCTTTCCTTCCTAAGGCAAATAATCATTTACTTCCCCAACTAGCAGTTGGATAGTCCCTCAGCCCTCTTAGTTTGGCTATATTCCATTCCTATATTATGATCGCATTGTAAGAGTCATTTATATTTGAAATAATTAACAAGAGAGGAAGCTGGGGCTTACATGCACAAAGAAAATGATAGAACAGTAGAGGGTTATTTGAAATCAAGTTTTATGAAATACTATATGAAAAATAAGGCATAAGTTCCAGTTTGTGAAAAATGAAAGGACTGAGACATATCTAAATGGGGTTTATAAAGGCAAAGGCTAAATAATTGAAAGAATGATAGGAATTAATAAAGTGAGATGGGGGAGGTTGGAATCAGCTATGCCTGTGATACAGGGGAGAACAAGGCAAGCAGTGAATAACTCTGAACAACAGGCAAGCTGGCGAGCTTCGGTTTGTTAGTAATTAAATCATTATACTACGACCGTAACTTATAGTTAAATAGCATATTGAACACTGATTAAACCATTTAAATTTGTCCAATATGTGTAACTCATTTGAATTCTATAGAGTACTTGAATGCATTTCCCAGTTATTTTCAAACAAAAGGTGTTTTAAAAGGATTCAGTGAAGACTGAAAGATTTATTTCAAAAATCAGTGCACTGTATATTTGCATTTTCCTCAGTTATCACTGACTATTGGAATTAAGACTTTAGGAAAATAACTCTTAGCTTTTGTCAGGATTTCTAACCAAGCATGAAGAATTCACTAGAAAATACTTTTTAAAACTGGTTATTTATTTACTTAAAATCAGAATAACTTCTGAATATCGCAAATATAATTATTCTTCATTTTACTCTCATTTAGGTTATGACACAGCTTTACTTTCTCTGTTCTCTTAATCTACTCTTCAAAGTAATTCTGGATATTTTTATTAGAATATTCATCCTTCTCTTCATTTCCATGGTTTCAACAAAATCTTCATATTATCAAAAGACAAAACAAAAAAGACAGACTTCTCTTCCAGAAGAAGTTTCTGCTTGTGTAAGATTAAAGCTTAGTAGGCCTGGGGGGTGGATGAAGGGAGTTGGTGGGGAAAACAGAAAAAGGGATTTGAGGAAAATGATTTCTTTCTCATAAGATTTTTTCCAACCCTCATTGCCCAGTTTTTTGTACTTTTGTTTCATTTTACCTGCCTGCTGCTGGGAGTAGGGAAGCAAGCAGAGCACAAGATATAGAGGTTGACAATTTGAAAAGCTTTAAATAATGTGATTAAAAATGGAAATTTATGTCAACCTAAAACCTTTGCCTGATTCCATAACTCAGTGTTAGGTTTAGGTTGGGGCTGAAAAATCCTGTCTATGCCCAGTGAGGCGTTGCCAGCCAGCGTGCTGCTTCAGGTGAGTATAATACGCAAAGGTATCGCTAAAGGTGTGCCTTGAAAATGGGAATCTCAGTTTCATTAAAAACAACCTTGGTAAGTGGGACTATAGAGAACTGAAGCCCATTTGAAACTGATGTTTAAGGCCTAGACCAAGAGAGGAAAAATAAACATATATAGACACATTGAATTAATGTTTGGTATCTGAACTTTTTTAATCATTTAGTGGTTAAGTTTCTTTGCACTTTAAAAAGTAATATGGCATTATCACCAGAGTATTATTCATGTGTCCTAACTTTCATAATAGACAGTAACTCCAAAATAACTGTTGTTGTTGTTGTTGTTGTTTTTTAACTTGTTTGTGAAACACCAGTACTTAAATATTGAAGTAGTTTCGTAAGCATAGCTGCCTTTGCTAGTGCCATGGGAAACATCCACATTCTCATTTTGCTTTGTTCCCACTGGAAAAACAAAGTCAAACAAAGAGACAGAATATTCTCTGTGTTTTGAAAACAGAGATATGTGAAGTTTTTACTTGCAATTTTGGCCATTCCGTTGAATGCGACTATCTGTTCCCTCTACTTTCATCTTGAGAATCTGAGTATTTGTATCTTGCTGAAGAAATATTAAGAAAACACCCGTCAGCACAGTGCAGGGGACAGACATTACCATATACAGCAACATCTGTAGTATTTTCAAAAAAAATAGGGGCATAAGGCATAAATGAGGCGTCTGAACAGATTAACTTTACACAGTGGACTGAAGTTTGCAATTTCATAGCACATTTTTATTTAAAAGGGAAAGTAAAACCGGTCTATAGAAGACAGTAATGTAATCTTTTAAGCCATAACATGTTTCTTTTATTTCCAGATGACTCAGGTAGGCTATTTTAAACACTCAGCATGACACTGTCATTTACAGTGTCTTATTTTTAAAGATTGTTTTGGCTATTCTGTGTTCCTTTCTATATGAATTTTAGGATCAGGTCATGCATTTATTAATAAAAGGCAATTGGAATTTTGATATGAAATTCCTGGAATCTGCAGATCCTATAGATTGGGGAGTATTGCTATCTTAACAATATTAAGCTTTCTATTCCATGAATATGCAAGCTCTCTCTACTTATTTAGATCGTCTTTAATTTCTTTCAACAATGTTTTGTAGTTTTGGTGCACAGGTCTTACACTTCTTAGGTTAAGTTTATTTCTAATTGTTTTATTATTTTTAGATTTCTTTAAACATCTGAAACCCAAAAGACTTCCATTAGTTCCCAAAGTGCTCTGTGTGTGTTGGGCACACCATCAGCACTTATCCAGGTAGTTTAAAATGGTGCTTTAGACTTCACTTCCTGGTTCTTTGGAGCCTCAAGGTTCTCAGGAGATGACAGCTTCGGGCCTTCTCTGGTTTCTCCGGAGCGCGTGCACAGCCATGAGCATGTGCAGGAACTTCCCAGGGAAATGTAGACGCTTTTCAAAGCCCTTAAGGACACACCATTCCCCAGCCTTACCCAGCTTTTTATTTCGGCTGTTTGCCTTGACTGTTACCTAACACGTCAAGTAGCAGTTCACTGCTGCAATTGTTCTTGACAAATTCCCCTAGAAGTAGCGATAGGCTTTAGAAATAAGCTAGCCAGTTCCAATAGGTGAAATAAAAACAAACCTTTTGTGTTGGTCTTCTAGAGAGTCATCAGACAGGTCAAAGCAAGTAACTAATAATAATTCATTGTGAATGAGGTCCGTTCTGCTCCCTCCGGTACGGAGAATGCAAGCTGTGACTGTCACTGACGCCACTGTGCTGGGCAGTGGGAGCTGGAAGCAGGGTGTGCTACGAAGTCACAAAGTTCACCATCTAGCCAAGAGTCAGCTGGGGGTTTTGTTTCTTTTTTCTTTCTCTTTTCCTTTTTTCCTTTCCTCCCTCCCCCCCTCTTTTTCTTTTTCCTTTTCTTTTCTTTTTTCTTTTCTTTTCTTTTCTTTTCTTTTCTTTTCTTTTCTTTTTTCTTTTCTTTTCTTTTTTCTTTTCTCTTCTTTTCTTTTCTCTTTCTTTCTTTCTTTCTTTTTTACTTTCATTTTTTTTAAGAAAGAAAGGTTGATTCAAGCCTTTGAAAACATTGATTCTGATAATTGTTGCCAATTTTAATTTTTGTTTAAATTGCTTAATGGAGGGACAGAATTTTCAATTCCTTATTCTGCCATTTTTTGCTGATGTGCTGATATCACTGTATGCTAATTTTTACTAAAGAAACCCTTTACCCTTTTTATTGATCAAAAATTTGATAGTCTTATTTTCCTAAGTTTTTGTTAATTAATGAAAACTTTGTTTTTGATAGTCTATTGTATTATTAGTTATTCTAGTAAAATTTATAAGCGTGTTTATCCAGCCTCTATTTATTTACCAAACATTTATTTAATACATACTATATGTGAGACATATATCTTACCCAACATGGGATATTCATTTAATAACTCATAGTCTAGTGGGACAAACAAGAATCTAAATATTATGATCATTTGTACATTTTTGCCATCAAATACAGAGGTCACATTTTTCTAATCTGAATACATTTACCCATTAACTAAGCCATTCGAAATAAAATAACAGAGTTAATTCAGCACCTGGATATTTCTGATGTTTAAAGCACAGTCCCAATTAGGATACAGAACAGGCATTCTTATAAGCAGACATTCTCCTTGAGTTTGTTGAACTTGGACCAAGGACCTCTGAGCCTGAATGCCATGCTTCATTCCAACTTTTAAACTGTCGACTGAGTTAAGATGTGCTGACGAATATTAATTTCTTTTAGTAAAAGCTGTGACACTGAGACGTTCCTGTTGTCTGCTGGTTCCATCACACAGTGAACGGGCGGCGGTTTCCTCCCGCGTGTGGATGTTGGCACCGGGGGCCGACGGCCGGCTTCAGAGCCTGTGCGCTGTACGCCGCCCTGGCCGGCCGGCGGCCTCGGAGGGGCCGTCGCTGTTTCTGCTGCACGCGTTTGATACCGTAGACCCCTTCTGAGACTGTCCCAGGGATTATTTAAAATGTACGGATGGTACCTTATTAGTAGCTGCTGTTGCTACACAGAAGCCAGAGGTTTGTTGACACTTGTTTTACTGTCGAAACTTAATTTTTGGTGTGTGGGAGACCACGGCGGAGTTTCCCTACTGAGATGCTGTGGCGACCTGCATGGAAAGTCATCCCGTGCTCATTTCCCCGTGGGCCCCGGGGGACTGAGCGAGCACCTGAATAAGCGTTAGAACCTGACAGATTGCGCGATTAACAATGTTATTGCATTCCTGTTTCAGTTGGCACTGCTGCTCTCACCGTGTGTGGGTTGGGGACTTTCCTTTGCAGAAGTGTTTCAGAAATAGGTCCAAACCAACAGCGTGAATGTGAATTTATAGAAGGGAGAATATTAAAGCCATTTTTTATTAGCTGTGGAGCAGTGCCCTCTGGCACTGATGAGTGATCTCCAAAGCCGGCTCTTCTGTGCTCCGGGGATCTGCACACAGAGCGGTGGCATGATGGGAACCCTCACTCTGCCGGCTCTGCCGACAGGGACCTTCTCCCCAGCTTCCTCACGCAGCCCTGTGGACTACCGCACTTTGTGCAGGCCGCGGTTCATGGTCTTCTCTGCCCGTTAGACGTGGCTGTGTCATTTCTAGCTAGGGAGGGTCTAACCATTTTTAAGTGGGTGCATGCAAACTGATTTTTAATTTAAAACACATCCTGGGGGACAGACTTGAACAAAATTGTGTTTCCATTCTTTGAGGCAAGTTGTGTCTTTTAATTAAAACTTTTCCTCTATAAAAATATATCTAAGACTCCTTAATAGTTTCATTTTGCTTTGGTTATAATATAAGCTATAAAACAAAAAGATTAGAGTTATATGCAAAATAAACTGAAACTTTTGTAAAACTTAGGGTAAGAAAGTGACATTTCTTGCATGTGTGTGTCGATGTGTATATGTATATATGTAAACACGTGTAAATTACTCATAGGTTTCTATATACATGCAGTGATTGCATATGCATGTGTATCTATGTATATGTGCATGTATGGATCCATATTGCATATCAACATGTATGTATATGTATGCATGCATGTGTATATGTATGGGTACATGTGTGTACCTGAAAATGACAGATTCAGGAAAAAGTAAGTAGAATATATTTTGTCTCTTTCATTCATTTATTCTGTATTTGTTTTTGATTTCCTAATGCACAGTAGTGATGGAACGGAGTATCGAGATACAAAGTGGCCCATTAACCCATGATCTTGATTTCAAGTCACTTACACCATAGGGGAGGTTACAATAGGCAGTTGCAGTAACCTGTGAAAACTGCTGAGCAGGCAAGCGGAAGGCACCAGAAGAGCACTCTTAACCACTGGAGGGGGCACAGGAGACTTCCTTGAAGAAGTGCTATCTACTGAGACCTGCAAGGTTGAATCATCCTTAGGTAGACGAAGGAAGTAGATGTAGAGAAGGTGAGGAGGCAGAGCAGAGCAGAGCAGAAGGGACAGCATATCTGACGGCCAAGAGACAAGACAGCGAATGGCTAGAGGATGCAGAAGGAGGGTGTAGAAAGTGCAGTAGCTGGAGAAATAGGCAGGGCCTAGATCATGAAGATTCTCACAGCTTGTGTTAGTGAGTTTTAGGTAGAAGGGGAAGATCACATTTGAGCATTGGGTAGAGAGCTGCACAAGGATGAGCTTGGAAATCAGTATAATACAGCCATCAAGCAATTAAAAAACATGATTCATATTTAATAGCTTAGAGTCTTTTTTGGTCAAGTCTACAGATTTGTAATAATTAGATACCGATCTTGTTTTATCTTGTAAATTTACATACTATGTGATAGTGAAGATCACTTAAAATTCCTGGTTGCCTGTTCTATAAGATCATTTATCACAGGTTAAAGACAGTATTAGTATTCAATATGTTCTTCTCAATCGGTTCCTCTCTCAGTTTAATATGAATAGCAATTTTAGGCAAACCTAGTTAAAAGTGCGTTAAAAGAGGAAAAAAGAATTACAGCCATATAAAAGTCCGTTTAAGGATAAAAATCAGATCCTATGTATTTTGGAGTCTCAAGAAAACAAGAAAACCTCCCGTGGAACTGGGCAAATCCCTTACAAAAAAATACCAAGAAGATCTCCATTTTGCAAACATCGCCAAGCCCCAAAGGGGGAAAAGTCTTCAAGAGAAATGACAACTGACTATGTGATTCAATTTGAGGGAGGTTTCAAAACTGTTGATGAACCACAGAATACTGTGCAACTGGGCTTTCTAGAGTCTTTAAATTTTCACTTTTGTGGTCACCTCTGAGTTGGATCTGACTCTTGAAGCTCATTTTAACATGTTCTCATATTTCCAAGTTACGTATGAATTCATTAGCCTGGATTACTTTCAGCCTACCCAACTGTTGTCCAAGCAGTAACAGGGATGAGAGGAAGCAAGAATCAGAACTATTTTTTCTATGTGATAAAAGCAATTTTAGAACACTTGGAGATTTCAGAAAGGCAGGCTCAGGCAGGAAGCAGTAACAACAGTCTCACTATCTGGGGATAGGAGGAGGGGAGTGGTGCTCAAAATTTGGAAGTGTATTCAGAAGGAATTGAAGAAAAACTTGCATCTTGAAAGTGCTAGTTGCATCCTGGTTCTAAGTGTAAATTTATTCAACAGAATTTTAACAATTACAACTATCTGGACAGTATTTTAGAATCAGCTATTATGAGATGAGCTTTGTAATTAAAGTTTGGAGAAGTGATGCACGATGCTTACCTGTCTGCAGAACAGTTCCACCTCATCGAAGAAGAAGCACCAAGGCTCAAACTCTATGATACATGCCCCCCAGCCTCGGACTGTCATGGTACCTGAGTAATATGGAGAAGCCAATCAGAATTTAGCAATGATATAACCCAGTCTTTTCTAAGGACAAAGTGAGTGGTCACTCACTGTGTTCCTTGTGATTAATGGCTGGTTTGCTCATAAGGACTTACCAAATAAATGGGCAATTGAAAGAGTTGCTTTTTGAGAAATGCTCGCTTTCCGTGGAGGAGCTTTTGGGGTCACCCTGTGGGCTGGTGGAGAGGGAGAGGGAGGCTGGCGATTGGGCCTCCTCAGCCTGAAAGAGGACAGAGTCGCCATTTTAGTAATTAGAGCTTCATATAAGATTTCCTTGAAAAAATGCTATTTTTAGAAGAAAAATGAATGAGTCCATTCTTTTCATTTAACCTTTAAAAACACTGTATACACAGAGGGCTTAGCTCAGGGTCACACGCAGATTTGACCAATATCAGGCTGAGAATTTAGATGGCTTGTTTTCTAGTCTCATGTCCTTTAAAGTCCTACCACACAGTCAATACACTTGGGCATCAGATTTCTTATTAACGAAATGTATTAGAGTACAGTACAGAAGACATGCTTACTCAATCATTTGTTCTTCCTTAATCCTATCTCTTTCGATTTCCTAACCAATACTAACTGATAAAGTAGATGATGTGCAATACATTTGGTGATGAGTTAGAAGTAAGTGCTGACCCTTCTCTTTCATAGCATCCCTGGTTCTCATTTGTAGATGAATCACTGATACTAATGAGTCTACTCTTGATAAATTTACTTCTCATAAGTAGAAGTAGCTCTTCTTGGGATAATACTGGATATGGGACACATACCTATGTGTGGTCATAGTTTTGAGTGCCACATGCTTATCTACGTGCATGTTTTCCTGTGCATTTTATCAGTAGCACTGCTACATGAAATATTCCTGAGACAAGAGATTCCTTGGTAAGCTTGCCAAGCACTATAGCCATGGTCTTCTGCATAGGCCTCGTGGAAGTAAACATTCTTTTATTAGCTGGAAGCCTGCCCATTTTCAAATTTGTTTAAAAGGAAAAGGAAATTTTCTCCTCACTGCTTATTCCATTTCTAAACATCTTGAAAAGGCTTCTTTTTCATCTTTTATTACAGGACATTACAAGGATGGCAGAAATTAGACTTTCCTGAGCATTTACAAATCTAGTGTTTTGAAAGGTATATTACTTTTTCCACTGGAAATGAATGTAATGAGAAATGTTTTACAGACACCCTAAATTGTTAGAACACAAACACATTTTGTGTGTGGCTTCTCTTTTTCTGTGGAGCATTAGCCTCTGGGGAGCCCTGTCCCTCGACGGCCCTGACTGTGGCCTCTGGCCCACCGGCTCCCAGCGGGTCCCCCGGCTCACTTTACAACTGAATGGACTGCGCTCCCACCTTCCTTCCTTCTCGGTCTGCCTCTCTTTCTTTTGTCTTTTCTCGTTTCTTTTCTCTCACTATTCCACTTCAGTAACACTCTCCAGATAATGTGAGAATCTTTCATTCCATCTCTTACTTCCCAGCTTACACTGTGCATTATTTTCAAAACTTCGAGCCTGTCCCTCTTTTGAAGGCCACCCTCTGCCAGGGATCATTCCTCAGGCTGTTTCTTTCTCATGTTTGTATGGCAGAATGTTGTGCAATGGTACTTTAGGTAAATTTAGCAATAAGGGCACATCCTCTCTTCAGAACGATTGCTAACTAGTAGGGTCTATAGATCATATATATATATATATATATATATATATATATATATATATACACACACACACACACACACATATATATATATATATACACACATATATATATAATAGAAATAATAATGATTAAAATGTTGAATGAGATAAATGATATGTCAATAGAAGTTAGAGATCAAAAACAAAGTCGTAGGGTGCCTTCCTCAGTCATACCTTACTGCTTTCATAATTTCAATCACTATTTATAATGACATACATATTTAAGAAATTTATGTAGTTTTGTGCCAACGTTAATTAAAAAGGGGCATGTGATTCATTCCATGCCATTATTCAAAACAAAACAGAACAAAACAAAACAAAACAAAACAATGTGAGGATGAATGCCAGAAGGCAGTATAAATAAACTGTCAGAATTTAGAGGAGAAGCACAGTTATGGAGTGAGCCCTGGATCCCTGGAGTTGGCTGTTTCCTCCAGTGACGGTCTGTGCCGTGGACTGTGAGAGCAGAGAGGAGCTTTGGGATCTGATACTCAGGTGGGGGAAATCACGGACAACGTTAAATAACGATAAATTGCAAGCACAGTAAAAACTGTATTTATTCTTACCATTTCAATTGGATTTAGCAACATTACTCTGATACTTCTCTGCTCTAGGAACCATTAGAAGTAGGTACTATAATTGTTCTGGTTTTACATTTGAGCAAGCTGAGGCACAAAGAGTTAATTCAGATAGTCAATAATTGGTGGAACTGGGCTTTGTGTGGTACCTAATACAGACACGTATGTTATGGATGTCATTAAATAAAATTTAAATTGTAAAAATAAGTACAGTTTGGTGCTGTGGTTATAGAAGAGAATATCCTTAGTTTAGGAAGTGCACACTGAAGTATTCAAGAGTAAAGGACAATGACATATGGAAATTACTCTTAAATGGTTTAGAAAAAATATGTTTATGTATGTATACACACACACACACATAGCAATATAAACATATGTATAGATAGATAGGTTGGTAGAGAATGAAAAACGTGTGGAGTAAATAGGTGAATTTAGGCGAAGGTATGAGTATTTGTTTATTTTTTCTTTTTTGAAATTCATGTGTAAGTTTGAATTTCTGAGTAAAATGTTTGTACTTCTGAGGAAAAATGTTAACAAAAATAATAACAGTTATTTGTACTAATCTCAATTTTTCCACTTTGCTACCCTATTTTCCCTTCCCTCCTCTCATAATGGGCTCCATGGCTCACGGCTCTTCCCCTTTTTCTCTAAGAAGCAGATGTCAACTTGTTTCTCAGAAGAGCTGGTTGTCAGAGGGAGCGTGGGAGGATGTTCCTTTGGGGAGAGTCGTTCTCATATGGTGATGTTTATGATTTATCAGGTGGGCTCCTGAGTGAAGACCGTTAGATGTGTAGATGTCTTCACAGAGTTTTTAGAAATTTCTTATTTGCCTGCATGTTTTTTTAAATTTTTTTTTTTTAAATCCTGACTTATCCAGAACCAGTCTGCCCCCCCCCCAGAAACAAAAAGTTGACTATAGAGTGTTAAGAATGGATAATTTCAAAATATCTAAATAATTAACAGCCACTAGGACGCAGGCGCTGGCCTATCACAACAGACACTCGTGTTGTCTAGCTGACCCGTGCCATCAGAAGTCAGGCTGAGCCAGGCTGAGCTGAAGTGGTGTGTGCTGGTGGAAAATTAGCCAAAATATTTCTTCTCTGAAGAAAAGATAAAGGATGAGATAAAGAAAAGATTAAAAATAAAAGATAAGAATAAAAATAAAGAAAGGAATGGTGCTTTTTTTTTAAGGTCTTTGTTGATAAACTTATAGTTCTAAACCTAATTTTTTTTCCATGAAGCTACTTTTCATTTCCCCCAAGTTGCTGCCTCTCTTCTAGAGAGCTAAGTTTGCCAGGCACTTTATATGGTTTATCTTTTCTATCAGGCATAAGAATATATGTTTCACAGCTGAGGAAGTTTGAGTCACAGAGTGGTAGATAACTATGAAAATAACTTTAAATTCAAAGTTTTTCTCATTGATACAGTAAATTTTACAATTCTAGAGGATCTAGTTTTAATATATAATTTGGTCTATTTAGTCTAACTGTCTTAAATGTATAATATTTCTGCACTTTCATAATAATTATATACACACATAAAATGTATACATACACTATATATAAATTATATACATATAAATTATACACATATTTGTATGGTACATATTCAGAACTTCCCCTCAACATGGTCTTACAAATTCCCATTTTCATAAGCAGCGTATGAAAGCTATTTCCCAAAATCTCCATTTACTTGGCAGTTTTGTTATCAGCAATCTGATAGGTGTGGTGTGGGAATTTTAATACCTAAACATTTTTAATTCTAGAAAGGCCCTTAAAAATCATCTCCAAATCTTCATTTTTAAGAGGAAAATGAGTCTTAGGGCATTGAAGTAATTTACCCAAAGCATTTGAATCCAGTACTTCATTCATTCATTATTCTTTCCCTTCTGATATGTTGCAATAAATGATCTTACTTATCTAAATTGCCTTGTGTAGTGTTTCCAAATTACTTTTTTTCTCAAATCACTCAGAGCTAATTTTAATTTTCATTATTTCTATGGGAAAATATTCAGAAAAATAGAAGTCATTGTTCATGATTTTAGATTAACAAATTCTTTCAAGCTACTAAACTGGTTCTATAAAATTATTATATGTCTGTGCAATTAAATTATTCATTAAATTGAAATTCGAGTATTTATAGTATACATTACACTATCCAAATATACATCATACTCTCCAAGTATTTCTCTAGCTTTGCATTTTTAACATGGATAAAATTAAGTATTAATTTAGAACATTGTATAAAATGAAGCATACGCTAACTCAAGTGCTATCACTGTAGTGAGTAATGGCTCTACAAATGAAACTGAATTTGATTGATTATTCCTTCAAATGTGGTTTTAACTAAAACCATTAAATATGCACAAAAACAACATTTAAATGTGGATAATTTGAATGATTTCCTCACATTTTAAAATGTTAGTTCTATTTTTCCCACTACCCTCCAATCACTAAGTCTCAAAAACAAAAAAGAGCATTTAACTTTAGAACACGTCCTTGGAATCACCCCATGGACCTAATTCTGAAGATTGGACGAGGATGAGGGAGGCAGGCGGGGCAGTTTTGCGTTTCTGATGGGCTAGTGCCCTATTTCCCTGGTCTTCGTTAGGTTCACCGTGTCGGCCTCGGTTGGCGTATGAGATGGTGCTTATTTCCAAGATTTTATTAAGGCAGTTAATTATGCTATTGTTTGTGAACTTTTAATCTGAACCTCATAATTCTTTCAATAATTGTTTACTCTGACTTTAAAATGTTCTTCGGGAAAGCCAACTTAAAAGGAGTCATTAGAGGTCAAGAGGCGTGGAGTGTTAAAGAAGCTTTAAAAATAAATTTTGCACTAAAACATTTTTTAAAAACCTTTCCCTTTCTCTCTATCTCTCTTTCCCTCTCTCTCCATCCATCCCTTTCTGTTATTTACTGTTTTGAGATGGGATTTATTTGTGTCCTTTAGCCATACAGGAGATGATGTCAGATGACAGCAGAGTGTTATAATGTCTATATGAATTATCATAATGGGTTACAGACTTTTCCCAGTCCATCATGATCTCACCAAAGAAACTAACTTAATATAGATTTATAAGCTGGAAGCCTACCGTCTGGAGCTGTGCTGGTGAGTCAGAGAGCAGATATCTTAATTTGAGTTCCCATCATTATCTTATCTCTAAAATACTAATTCATCAATATCTCATAAACTACATCGGTTTCAGAAATTCACTGACAATTTTATTTTTAGATAGGTTAATAGGGACATTATTTCTTACTATATTTTGAGAATCTCTATTACTTTGCATTTTCAACCTAAGAAATACTTTGAAGAGTTATAGTTTTGTGATTTTTATGTTTGGAATTTTGAATCTGTGTGCATATCTGATTTAACTGGATATATCACTATGGGTCTCAGAGGTGCAAAAGTGAGTACTGTTTGAGTGAAAGAGAAGAGAAAATTACATAAGATTGGTGGACAAATGTCATGATAGTATGGAGAATGTTTTTGTTTCTTGATACTTTATTCTACTTTGGACTGGCAGGCTTAAATTTGAAGGAAAAGTTGCTCATGTAGAAATTACACATAGAAGATATCTTCTTCCATAATTTGGGATGATAGAGCAAAAGTCACATTGCCAAAGTGTCAGGTAACCCAGAGTAGCTTCAGTTAGAAGCAAAAAGGCAAAGAGAATGTATATTGCTCACTCTAAGTACTAGTGAGTCTGGACTGAATTAACTGCTGTATACATACCCAGTAGAAACTCAATTATAAGATGCTATTAGCTGGCCATCTTTTAATCTTTATGTCTTTAGTCATTTATATTTAAAATACTTTCAAGTTGAAATCACCCCATCTGCAAACATTTTACTTTTAAACAGATATAAGATGTAATTGTTATATACTTCAGTGTGTATGTTCAGAGTATAATTATTTTTGATATTGATTAAATAATAATCATTTATTGATTTTGTAACTTACCATTAGTAATCAAAACAATGCTTTATCATCAATCCCACGTGATTATCTTAGCTTATGAAATTCAAGATGTTTTCAGTTTTTATCCATCAACACAGACAACAGCTGGATGATGGAAAACACATTCTTGATCCCCATTACTGCTTTTCATGTGAACCATAAATAGGAAATATTAAACAGACAACTGAGGGTTTTAAGACTCAGCCAGTCTAAAGATAACGATAACACATCAACATACATTTCCAAAAATAATTGAGCAAAAGAACACATGAGAAATGTAGGGTTCTTTTCCCTTTCAGAATCGTTAGCTTATATGCCCAAACTGTAATACATGCTCTCCTTTTTTATCAGGTTGAAACTGCAAAGGATTTGCACCTCGTATCCTTATAAAGTTCTCTCGTTTCTCATCTTGCATTTAAAAATATGATATTCTGAGAAATGAAGTACTGATTTCCACTTTCTCACGTATTTCTCTAAATACATGTCACACTTCTCTGAAACACAATGAAAAAAATACTTTTGGGCCTGTCTAGCCTAATCCTGCTATATTCTAGTCAAATTTCAATCACATGAGTCCTGACTAACTACTTCTCTTTGATTTTATGAAGTTATATCTTGCCAGGTTTTGGGTCTCTTGTCAAAACTCCTCAGGGATTTAGAATGAGAGCTGGATTACAAGGGGGTTTGGCATTCATTGAATACCAGCAATGAGTTGGAGTCTGGGGTGTTTAACATAATGCAAGACTTTGCCTTCAGGTCTGGGGCAGAGCTGTCTGCCAAGACACAGGCAGATGGTAGAAAATTAAGAGTAAAATATTATCTTCACTTCACTTCTCCTGATCGTCAACACTAAATATGGAAAATTTGGAGGAGGCTCAAAACATCCAAATACAGCAAACATCGTAGGTTAAATCATTGTGCAAAATGAGTAACCCAGAAGACACATGATCTGGTCTATGAAAAAATAATGTATAAAAGCAAAGAGGGAAAGCCTCAGAGATTAGTTGATTGTGTTATAAAACAAGAAGTTTTTAGAAAAAGCTTGCTTCTCTATTAAAGGGCATTCTATACATTAATAAGCATGGTCTAAGTTAAGAAGAAAACATATGGGTACCAAGGGAGATCGATGACATGAATTAAAGCTTTACTACACTGGTGAAAAGTGGATTTGGCACTATAGAAAACCAAATTGGTTGGGTTGTATATATGTGAAGTGCTCCAGGAATTTAGTTTATTTAAATAAAAGAAACGACGAGAAAAAAGCAGGCATTTAAGGCAAACCACAGATTTACAACCTACAAATACTAATTATTTCTCAAAATATAGGACAAATGGATCAGGAAAAAAGTATTAAATGTAGTAGGATGCTTATCAAACTTGGAAAATAAGACATGAGATGGGAGATTTAGAATTGTCAATATTTACAAGAAAATTAATTATACAAGAATTCAAGATATAAAGCGTGTTATTTGTAAAAGTTATAAAATTATATCCTTAACAATGTCACTAATGACAGTGTTGCAATATTTGTCAATAGAATTCTTTAAAGTAGATAAGAGAACTCAATGATTATATATTTTCCTATGAAGATACACATATATGAAAAATACATATATTTTAGATCTATAATTTTTAAGAAAATAAACTATTCAGATAACATTTCTGTAATATTGCTTAAAAAAATCCAAATGAGTTAAAGTACAAACTAGCAAGTTATATTAAAAAAAGATTGCAATGACTGTGAATAAAAAACACTCTCTTTAAGGAGGAAAAAAGATGGCAGTGATGAATCTAATTGTAACTAAGAAAATAAAAACATACAAAATATAAACATATAAAAGAAGATCCTTAAAAGGTTAAAGAAACAAAAACTATGAAGGAGAGACAGAAAGTAAGGAAAAGGGCTATTTGCACTAGATATTGTAGAAAAATGATTTTTAAAATGTACATGATATACTAGATTTTTTATAAGTATTTATGAAAAAAATTGAAAACATAAAATATTATAAAACCTAAGTTAAGTATGATAAATTACAGAGGCTAGACAAAAAATATGCTCGAATTTAATTAATTTGATGATGCTGGAAAATGATTTAAATTCTTCCTTAAATAAAAATAATCTAGCAGTATTAAATAGATTCCAATTATCTACTAATTGCAAGATGCAGCAAAGATTAAAATTACTTTAAATACAAAAAAGAAAAAGTCATATGTAAATTAAACTCAAATGAAAATTGAGATTTTCAAGTTAATTTTAAAGCATAACTTTAAGCTGAGAAAACTCTAAACTGAAAGAGAAAATTGTTTATGACATTAAAATTTAAGATGAATATTCATTGTTACTAAATCTTTTGTATAAAAAACATAGAAGTAGGAAAAGATGTTGTTAAACAACCAACAAAATTATATAAATAGAATTTTAATTAGAAAATCTTACATAGTATGTCAGGACAACTAGTCAACAACATCAATAAGAAACTTGATAACTTGAGTACAGATAGAATAAAATACATCACATTGTACACTTTACAGATGTAGGATATGCTTTCTATTCATCTGTCCACTTAATATTTACAAATTGATCATTTTATGAACACAGACAACCCCAGTAAATACAACAAAGCAAAATAATTAGGGTTCTATTTTCAGATGAAAGTATGATGAACATTAGTTCAACTAATTATTTAACAGTTGAAATAGTCATAAGTAATTATAAATAATATTTAATTTTCACGGTAACACAATTACCTTGAATATAATTTCAAGAATACAATAGAAAGCAACAAAACATAGATTTAAAAAGTACATACTTTATGTTTTTATAAATGACTATGAAACAAATATGTAAACCAAGCCATAATATTAACATTTTAGTAAATTACGAAACACTGTTAAATAAATATGAAGTAAAACATAATGATGTGTTATTTATATTTGAAATAAATATTTCCCTCCCACACTATGCAAAATTATCAGAAAAATATAATAAAAAACAAAATCCACTTAAGATATTTTTGAAACCAGAAGAGGAAGATATAAAAAAGAAAATGTTCAAACAGTTGAATATCTTCTTCTCTGTTAGTATGGCTAAAGGAAAGAAAATCTTACTCTTTTGGGTTTCATGATCATCATAGCGTATTTTCTGTTCGCCGACATATGTATGAGGGAATCCATATCATCCCTCCATTTCTCTGATGCAAACAGCTCTCCACTAGAGAGCTATCTTAACCTCCATTTTTTCTCTCCAGCAATTTGAGTGCCAGTAAATAGTTTGAGAGCTAACTCAGGAAGCCCCAGCAGAGAGAGAGAAATGAGACTAAGAAGGGAAAGAATTCTAGACGAAGTGTATTATGGAGATGCTCCCCCTGTGTGCAAATGCGCCTTAGACCTCTTGGGGACCATGGGCACAGTGGAGAACACCTCCCAGAATCACCCCTACTTAAGGGACTCAGAGGCTGGGGTATTTATTATTCTTAAGTTCCCACTCATCAGTGGCTGAGGCTGCAGGGTGGGGGTGAGGGGTAAGGATGGGAAGGGGGTTAACACCCCACCACTGACCTGCCTCTCCCCAAAGGAACGTCCTGAATGAGAGAGTCTCAGGGGCAAGGACTAGACAGACGCTAGTGCCCAGGGCAGAGTGTCTCCAGCAGGATTGCCTCCCCCGCCTCCCCTCCCCTCGCAAGGAGTCTTTTTACACAAAATCGTGCTGATGAGGCAAGCAAACTGATGTCAGTAATACAGTATCTGATCATAATTAAATACTGTGGATGGCAAGTGAAATATTATTGGAAAAGATGAGCTGAACTTTTCAAAAATATGAAAGTGATCAACAGAATTAATACAGAAAGAGTTTTATTTGGACATTAGTAAAAAACATTTAAAAAAATGAAGACATGCTGAAGTAGAAAGGTGGGTTAAATGAAAAATTGTATAGCCTATTTATATGGAAATTAATAAGTAAATGTTATTTCAAATAAAATTTGTAAATTACTTCAAAATACGCTTAGGCTCAATTTTGATAAAATGACTTATATTTGAAATAGACTGCATTTTTTAAGACTATATTTTGGAGTATAAAATTCTGTTTTTGAAAAAATATTTCCCCCACTTGTTGAAAAATAAAGCACTTATTATCTATATTAGAAAATAAAATACACATTTAAGCAAATATCAGTAGTATACATTTCATAGTTCATTAATTGGTCAGTTAAAGATTTTTAATTTTTATGGCATTTTTATAATTTGGACCCAAAAACTGTTTAGAGAATACTTTTATTATCTGCTATGGAAAAGCAAATAATATATTTGATTAAAACTCTGTTTTAATTAAGGAATGTTATGTTAGGATATTCTGTCTGATAGAAATATAATATACACCAAATACATATTTTAAAATTTTCTAGTAGCTGCATTTAAAAAAAGTAAAAATAAGTAGGTGAAATTATTAATAGTTTTTTATTTGACCCAATATATTCAAATATTACTATTTAACATGTATTGACTGATTATGTGTTATGTATTGACTGTATAATATTTAATCGGTATAAAAATAATTGACAAAATATTGTGTATTCTTTTATATACACTGTCTAAAATCTGGTGTGCACTTTACAATTATAGCATATCTTAATTCATGGTAGCCACGTTTCAATATTCAAGAGCCACATGCAGCTAATGGATACTGCTTTGGACAAAGCAGCCTGTTGGGGACACGACATCTATCCCCAATCCTTTCTTTGTCTCTTTCCTGGGTTGCATCGAAGGGATAAACTTACATTACCCAGAGATGTCCTAGTGTGAGACGCTGGACATAAGAGTGAGTCTGAGGCTTTCTTCTGTGGTGGCAGCTGGCAAGCAAGGTGAATCTGGTGGCTAGGCTCCACCTCCCATGTCTGGCCACCTCCATGGGGCTGAGGTGGTGGTGGCTGGTGGGAGCAGTGGCAGAAGCCACCTAATCTTTGCTTCCACATGCCTCAAGCTCCTGCAGTAATCTTCCAATGCCTGATTGTCTTTCACTCTATTTCTTCTTCCTTCGAATGATAGGTATTTCAAGAGCCAGCCCAGGACACATTTCCTCACCTCACTCACTCTCTTATGAACTTATGATGACTGTTTTACAGCTGCCTTTTTAACTTCTCTGTCTTCTTAAAGGCAAGGAGAGTCTCTTTACTATTGCTCTTTTAATTAATAATAATCATTAGCGTTGGCACATCGTGGGTCCCCACTACAGTAGATGTTTATTAAATGAATGGCTAAAGGATGAAGAGAATAACAATGAGCAGAGTATTTAAAGCTAGGGATAGAACAGTTCTAGGTCATGCGATGCAAAAAGAGCACTGTGTTTTGGAGTTTTCAGCAGTGGGGCACAGGCCCACTGGCACAGGTCCTAGACAGCATTACGGGAAATTGTACGAAAGCGTAAACAAAGGATCAAGTGGTTCTAAACTCTTCCTTTACTACCTGAACAATACACAAATCTGCTCTTAGTTTGGGATTTACAGTAGGTATCTAACGAGTTCTCTTTACAAATTTATTGATTAAGTAGGTGAACAAACATGCATGTGATCTTGACATTTCTGCCATAAACTTTGCATTACAACTAACACATCATTTGTTTTTTTTCTAACTTACGACATTAGTTTTGTACTTAGTTGGGTGTCAGGAGAGATGAACTAGCCAACCATTTTTTAAAAGAAGCATGCTTTCCTGCCTTTTGATTCTAGCCTCCAAATTTAATTAAACCCTAAGAGGCACGAGCTTCAAAAGAAAGAGTCTTGATTTTAAGGAATAGTGATAAAACTGTTGCTTCCCAGATCCAACCACTGGGGGACCTCCCAGTTCCCTATGTCTCAGTCCCCTAAATTTATGGAATAGGAGGCTCTCTTTTAATACTTGTTTTGTCATGGAAGTCAACCAGATCTTTCATAAAGTGCCTTTGGGTTTTTGTTATTGTGTTTTGCTCTCCTTGACCTTCAGGCAAAGTGTCTGAATGATTGATTTATGAATTTATTTACAATTTCTAGAATCTAGACCAAAAAATGAAATGAGCATTGGATTTGAGAAATGAGTTTAAGTTCAAAATTAGATTTAATTAAAGGTTAAAGATTTCTATTTTGACTTTTTGTTTTTAAGAGATTTTATTGAAACTATCTTAATTCAGGATAAGGAGTTAAAAGACCATTCTGAGTTCAGTATCAAAATCCTACAATAATTACATATTCTCTCAGCTCCAAATTACTACTGGTTGCTATTCTAGTCAGGGTAAAACTTCCAGCAGGGGACATTCTGTTGAGGAGAGGGGCCGAGGAGAAACCATGGGGAGCTGCAGGTTCAGGAACAATAAGGACTTGCTGGGATAGCAAAGCCCCCCTTCATATAAAAGCCTAGACTTTCCTTTTTAATCTGCTCTTTGGCAGTATTCTTTTTTTTTCTATTTTGTCTCCAGTACTGAACTCCCTGATTTCCTTTCTGTGGAAACTACTGGCTATTTTTCTTTGAAGTCCCCTCCTCTCCCAGAATACTGGGGGATGAAATCCAGTTTCATCCTCATACTTCCAATCATAAAATGAGCACAGAGCCTTTTGTAAATATTCTAATAATTTATCCCGAGGACGACAGGAGAAAGAGGATGAAAATATTTAAAAATTGTAATAGAACTTTTTATTATTACAATTTATTAGTAAATGAGCTCAGGCCATTTTTACATAATTATTATCACATCTTTGATATTAAGAATCTCAATATGTCTTCTGATTCTTCTTGATTAGATTAGGGGGGACCTTCCTTTCCTGCCCTATCCTCCCTGTTCAACTCTAGAAACACTTATTTTTGAAGGACTGAGATTTTTCCATGGGGAGTTTGTGGAGCCCCGTGTCTGAAGAACATTGGTGGGTGTCACGTGGAAAAGGGTTCTCTGGAGGAATTGAGTTGTATAAACGCTGTGGCATGGGCACTGGAAGGATTTTTGGAAGTTTTCTCATGCTCACATTTGAGGAAACTCTGAGTGAGTCTAAGAGGGTAAAGGGCATTGAGCATCCTCCCAGCCAGTTCAACCACAACAAGGTCTTGCTTTCTGCTTTTTCATTTTTGTTTTTAAATTCAACTGAAAATATTGCAATACTGTAAACCCATTTTTCCCAATCGCATGAAAATATATTTGATATACACAGGAATAATAACTATACCTTTTAGAGACCACAATATTCAGGGAATAGTAACTCTCAATTCTGCAGAAATCTAAAAAGTTTTTCAAAGATTTATTGTATTTACAAAGGAATTTCATCTCTGGGATATCTTGTTTTTGTGGAGAGGAAAAATGATGAAATTTCACTATATATTGTCTACTATCATGGAAGAGGATAAAGAAGCCACATCAGTAATTGTGTTTCTTACAATTTCATCTTTCCCTGAGATATAGTACCTTCTACTGTATCATTCTAGTTTTGCTCAAAGCTGCAACCATGTAGGTATTCTGATATGAATACATTTAAAACAAAAGTAGCAACAACATGTCCAACCTTAGGTCTCCTGCATGAGCCAACGTTAGGAAGGTGGCCTTCAATATCTTTGGAAGTACAAGGAGCACAAGGAGGCCACCATGGACAGAGTGTGCAGCCCATGTAGCCCCGGAGTGGGTGGGAAGACTCCCCAAACCAAGGCCAAAATACCCCTTCTGCCACCTTCCAGCACCCTCCTACCTTTCCACAATGGCCACCAGAAAATGAGATGGTATTCTTTGGTCTTTTACTTTTAATATTTTCAAGGATCACGTCTCACTGGCCAAGTCTAAACAAACTTGCCGGCAACTGAGTCTGTAAAATGTGGGCTTTAGGGCTCTGCTGTCAAGGAGGGAGCTTAAGGGTGGAGATAAAACCTGCATGTCAACCAACAATGCCTAGCACGCCTGAATTGTACAGATGCCAACCAGAAGTCTGTACATTGTAGTGAGCAGTGAATGCTCATCCAGTGTTTGAGGAAAGGAAAAAAGTTACAAAGAAAAAATGGCATGTGCCTTGTTCTACTAACTGGAAAAATCGATTTTCCAAAAGGATCCTGTAAAGCATTGGTTCTCCAACCGTGGCTCCTGGCTCAGTGGCAGCAATGCCACCTGGGAAGTTTTAGAAATTCACAGTCTGGGGCCACCCCACAGAAACTGAATTGGAAGCACTGGGGATGGGGCCTGGCAATCTGAGTTATATGAAGCTCACCTGATATTTCTGATAACTCTAACTTGTGAGAGCCAATGGTATAAAGTTTTTGAAAAGAGTATTCCATGAGTATTACTTCAATTCTAGGAAGGGTGAAGAATGCTCGAAGCTGTATAAAATGTGTCTAGAGGCAAAAATGACAGATTCTATTCAAAAATATCTGGGTCAGGCTCAGGATGGAAAGGGAAAGAAGCCAGCTGAACTCGCATTTCGCAGAGTATTCGTGCGGGGCTTGTTCCAGTGTACTCTTCACAGTGGACCTGTGCCGAGCGACAGCACGCCACAGACAGCTTCTGTTCTGAGTCCGATCCCTGTGGTCAGTCCCTGCACTGACCCGCCATCAGCTCAGGGACAAATAGCACCTCGTGCTGAGGGACCACGGGGATGTGAAGTCGGGCTCTGCGGCCACCCCAAGACTAATTGTGGTAAAGGGCATGCTTCTTTACTCCCCAAAATATGGAAAATTAGGTCTCCGACTTTTTTTTACCATCCTTAATTTGAAAAATAGTTAAAACCAAAACCAGATATAGTTATGAGCTTACAAAACTGAGGGAGTGTGAACTCTTACCGTATGCAAAGTAAAAACAGCTTTTCAAACCGTCTTTTTAAATGTGGACGGCTTCTGTGTGATAGGTTTTCCTCAGCTATCTCGCAGGCGGCTCGCAGGCAGAGTTACTGCAGCAGCCACGCTGCCCGGGGCTTGGAAGGAACGGCTCCGACACCAGGCATTTTTAGCAAATCATATAAAAACCTAACTGGGTCTTTTGCTGCCAGGAGAAAGATTTTAAGTATCCACTGATGAAACCTCTCAGACAATAAAGAGTGCCAGATACATCAGATTTGGGGTTTAAAACTGCTGATGTCCACATTTAGCCTAAATGTGCTCAGCTCAGTATTGAAAAGCTAATGTAGTTCTACATTCTTGCTTGTGAGTTAATGTCGCTTTGGAGAGATTTTCTTTCCTGTTAATACAAATCAGAAGGGCAGCTGTCTATATAAAGCGAAGAAAAACAAAAATAAAAATATAATGCCCTGATTTACATTGGAAGGAAGCGGGGAAGGGTGTATGTCAGGAGATGACTTAAAAAGAGCCGGGGGTCTGGGCGGGGGCGGGGGCGTGAGCCGTGATACATGCTGCTTTTTCTGAAGGACAAGAGAGTCCAGTTGTCTGATAACTAGATTTGACCTTACGTCTAATAATCCAGTAGTCGAATGTCCTCTATTAATTATATCCAAAGTGAACAAAGCAAGATATTGATGTTTTGTCATGTATTAGGCTTTTAAAAAGTAGCAGTTTTTAAATTGCTATACATGTAGGAAAGTTTGGGGAGTGATAGAACTGTTCTGTGTCTCGATTGTGGCACTGGTGACAAGACTCTATGCATTTGTCAAAACTTGCATAGCTAGAATGGGTGGATTTTACTCTAGTAAATTAAATCTTAGTAAGAAAAATCGCTTTACAAATTTCAGACTGCCAAGAGGTGTGCTGTTGTTCTGAGCATCTCAGCAGTTAACGCATATTCATTTTATAATTTATGGAGTTAAATCGTGCAAGAAATGTGATGGGAATTCATGCTAAGATTGATAAAATCCATCAGAAAAAGTGACATTGAAATATAATAACACAAGCAATTTTGATTTGAGTTTTATTCTTCATGGTCCTCTAAAAGGCTTGATTCACCTCCATTTTTAAAAAGAGGCAGATGAGATGAAGCTGGCAGTCTTCATCAGGAACATTTTACACATTTGATTTAAATGTTCTATTCCTGTGACATGAACCACCAATTATTTTCTGTGAATATATATGCAGACTTTCACGTAGACGCCTAAATATAGGTGGTGCAAAGTTATATCGGTTTCACTTTTACAATATGCAATTAATGATTTTGGATTTTTTATTTTTGCCTCTGTAGTATGCTTTATTAAGCATTTTAATACAGTCTATTTTTAAACCTGATTGTTAAAATGATTTTTAACATGGCTATTTCCAATCTACTTAAACTTCGGATTCCATCTCCTCCCTTTCCCGCCCCAGCCAAGCCATTTTAACCTCCTAATGGTCCCTGGCTTTTCCTTGTTAAATCTTAACAACCTATTACAAGCTGTAGGCTGGTCTGGCTCTCTCAAAAATATATGCTGTCTTTGAATCATAAGTGCTTAAAGGCTTTTTTGGGGTCAGATATGGGCCATGGGCTAGAGCCAAACGAACTGGAAATGTTGGTACCCAAAAGAAATCTGAAATGAAGACTTTCTATGGAGCAAGTAATGAGGTGAGAAACCAGGATTTTGTGTGTAGCTTCCTATACCAGGGGCTTCCTTTAAACATAGCACAGCACAGCACAACACAACACGACACGACACGACACGACACGACACGACACGACACGACACAGCACAGCACAAAACGCTTTTCACTTTAAGGAACGAATTGCATTGCACCACAATTCTTTCTCTCCCATTTCACACAGTTGTCCCAAAACATCAATTGGCCCAAACTAATTAATTTTCTTTATACTATACTGTGAAGTTTTGCTCATTTTCTTTTCCAAAATCCCTAAGAGAAATAATAAAAAGCAAAATGTGTTGCTGTGACGCTCATTGTTTCTGTCCTGTTTAACCATTTTCTTTAAAGGTAGATGAACCTTCAGGTGACTTTGAAATAAATTGTAGCTACGCTGAAAAAGTTTTTCAGTGAATAGAATTATCTTGTAGAGATCACCACAGTTTTACACTATTATCTGAGGAAATGTAACTCTTAACTTTCAATTCAACACCAAACTTAACATGTCCAAACTGGTGCTCACAGGTGAGTTGCATAAGGTCACTGAAAACGTGGAATCGAGTTTGAAGCAACCGCCAGTGAAGTTAATGATAAGCATTTTGAACGAGGTCAGGGATCAGGGCAGTGGAATGGGAGCAGAGATCTGGAGAGATACCGTATGTGTAAACTCTCCGGCTAAATGCCACTTCTTAGCATTGCTGCTGCTACACGCCAAAGCCAACCCATTGACTTCGGGCACATCACCTTCACGTTGCTCACGTTAATTTCGTTTGTGCTGGTCGTGACCACTCTGCCCACAGTAGGTCTCTAGCTGAGCCTGGTGTAATTGACACAAGTGAAAGGTGTTTGAGGAACTGGCAAAGCGTGGGAGGCAGGCTGGATTGGGACTTCAGATGGGAAGAGAGTAGTTGCACTTGTTAGGAAAATGAAAAGACTAGGGATTGTGGGTAACCCGTGTGACTTCTTCACCGGCTGGAGATGGAAAAGGAGGGCAGAGTTCAGTAATGTTGCTGTCATCTTGTGCAAGCAAGAGAGACCCCCACAATGTGGTTCATGTTGAGACCGATGATGCTACATGTACACATATGAAGAGGGAATCAAAAGGCTTATTTCTTACAAAATTCAGGTTTCTATAGCAGAGGAGGAGGAGAGGAACCCTGCCAGGGTTTTAGTTGGGCTGCTGTGTGGCTGTAACGATAGTTCCCATGATGGGTAGGAGCTTGCAGGGTTGTACTGCCACATAAAGGCAGTAACATAACTAAACCACCCAGAGCCATTTTTGATGGGTGATTTTTCTTTTCTTACATTATTGTTCAATAAATATTTTGACTACCTATTTGCTTAAGGCAATGAACTAGTTATTGCAGCTGTATGGCTCCTCTTCAAATGTTTGTCCTATTCATTCTCGAATTTGTGAACAGATAATACTCTTTTGGTGCTCTCTTGTTGGGAACAAAAGGAGTAATCAATTTTTATCGTGGGGTCCTTTAAAGATTCCTTAGTGACAGAGCATGAGTTGAGATGACTGTGTTTAGAACTTTCTGTTCCTTCATGTGTGCATGCGTGCGCACACACACACACACACACACACACACACACACAAAGTTACTTATTCTCAGTGCAGCTGAGTACTTGAAATTGTCTCCAGCAAGGTCATGTAGGTTCTTTGGTGGAGACTTTATACTTCAAAGCATATTATAATTACTTGGCTTCCACTCTAATATTGCCTTTATAAGAACATTCTTTTTTTGTTTGGAGTAATACACTGCTTAGATATGATTAATGAAGGTCCAATATTGTGTTCATTGTTTCAGTGAAAGAATTAAGCATTTAATATATGATTTTTCACAAAATGTCTCCAAGAGATAAATAGATGCCAAATTTTTGTTCCATGTAAGTTTTCATTAGAAATTAAGTCAGAAAAGGAAAATTAGTTTGGAGAAATAAAAGGGAGTCATGTTTAGTTTTGTTTTGGGGGGTTGGTCTTGTTTTTACAGTAACTTTTATCAGCCCTCTGCCCTGTATGAAGCTTGGGAAAGTTTGGGCTATTTCCATCACTTTTCTTGTTTTCATTTGGCTGATACACATTGTGAAAAAAATTGTTTTCTTTTAAAAGCCAAAGGAAAGATAGAGAAACTTTCCTGAAATTTTAATCATATTTTCTCTAGTCTAAGTTTTAAAGACTTTATAATATTTAATCTTTGTTTAGACTATATATCTGAATTTAAAATAATCCTCTCACTCAACTATTTTTATTACATACTAACTTAAAAAAAAAAAAAAACTTTTACTGAGTGGCCTAGTTTTCAAGAAAGGTGCTCTTCTTTTATCTATATTTATGACATTTGTCTAGGGTACTCTCTAAGAAAGTTTCTAATGGTGAATTTTGATTCTTGTCTTCTCTCACATTATGAACTTGTTCAATCCACTTTTAAAGTTTTATTTGAGTTTGGAAAAATTTATCCCTCCATAATTAGACATTTGAACAAAGAAGACATGTGGTATTAAAGATGGCATTTGATAAACTACGAAGTATATCATCTTGCATATGGAAATCTATTGTTGGTATAGACTAAAAGAACATTCTCAGATCTTATTAAGACAAGTTTTGGCTTATCTAATTGTGTTTTACTCCATTACTCTTTAGAGGCATGGTAAGTAGTGTCCCAAAGATGTCCAACTCTAATTTATGGAACCTGTGAATATGTGATGTTATATGGCAAAAGTCAGAAAGAGTCAAAATTTGAGATAGACTCTATTAGATTATGTCTATCGAATATCAGTCAACCACCTTATATTTTGGAAAGAGCTGGATAGTAGTGATTGAAGCATAGGACTCTGGGAAGTTCCTGAAATGCCAATAATTTTTGAGTTATCACTGTAGATACTGATACCACATAGATATAGATACTAGATGAACAGGTATAAAACCAACAATCTTGCTTTCTGTGTGTCGGGGCAGGTGTGAAGCTGCACTTAAGGTTGGGATGACATGTTTGTTGGGGTAACCCAGGAACTGGGCAGAACCAAGAGGGTTTAACACAAAGGAACTCATGGACATGTGGGGGCAGGCGGATCAAACTTGGGACACTGGTGGACTGGAGATTTGTTTCATCCAAGGCCAAGTCCAGGGCCTCTCCATCTCTCACTGAAACACCAATACCAGCTTCCTTCTGTGGACATGTATCTAGGGGAATGTCACCTCGTAACATCCTTGCTTAGTTTTAGAGAGTCCTACTATGTGAAAATTAGCTGGAGGCATGCCCCCGGTTTTCACTATAGAAACCAAAGAGGCCAGGTTCTTTCTGTCCCACACTCTGGAAATCCGAGTATGGGCAGATGACAAAGTGCAGACCGCTGGTGTCAACTTCGGTTGATACCACTGAGGAGTTTGAATTGGAAGAGAATGATGCACAGAGGCAGGAAGAATTGGGAAGTGTACAGAGGCATCTAGAATCCAGCAGAAATTTTGAGAGTGTAGCATGTGGCTGAGTAACGAGTGGCAGTGGTATGTGGCAGGCAACCCACCAGATTACGTCTCCATCTTCACTTGGCCGTGTTTTCTGTTGTCCTCCATTTCTTGATCCCTGTTTGGCTTCTGTATCTGATCTTCTAGCCTTCTGGATGATTCTGTGGGTTACTTAATATCCTTCCACATAACTCCTTTCCTGTGTAAGTTAAAATATGTTTCTGATGCTTATAGCCAAGGACGTTAACAGTCTTCCAGCTTCCACTCTTGATCCATTTGCATTCTTTTCTCTCCTTGGCAGTCAGAGTGGTCTTTTCAAAAGGTTAATTGATGTCATTTTTTCTCATTGAAAATTCAAAATTGCACTGAGCATAAAATGAAAACTTCTTACCAGGGCTTACAGGCTTACAAAGTCCAACAATATTTTCCCTCTTATCTACTTTTTTTAAGT
>CM053512.1:4083963-4120572 GCA_028627145.1 Eidolon dupreanum | reverse complement strand
TTAGGGTGATTAACACTTGGAGTACTTCTATCATAGGTATGAGTTGTTTATCTCATTTTAGCCTTAAGACATGTGAGGTGGGCACTGGTGAATGCTGGGACCATGATTCAAACCCATGATAAATATGACTCCTACATCTTGCCAAACTCACAGCACTTTCCCTCACAGGTTTAGGTAGTTTTAATACAGTTTATAATTTTTTGGCTGTATGCCAGTGGGTTTATCTCATTGTATAATTTCTATATTCCAGCAAAACATTTCTAAGAATAAATAATAGTAGGAAGGGAAACAACAGCACAATAAAAGAAGCACTATTTGCCATATGTATCCATGGTTTAAGATTTAAGTGATACTACAGAGAAAAGTTGCTCTGCAGATGTTTTATAATTTTATCACTGCTATATGCTGACACAATGACTATAGGACTATAGTTATGCAAGGGATAAACACACACATATAATAAGATTAAATGTAGATGGTGATAATTACAGAAAAAGAAAGTTTATGTTGGATTGAGGTGGAGGTTAGAAGATAGATATAAGGAATCAAGAAACCAAAGCATTATGCTGGCAGTCACGGAAAGACTTTGAAGTTTCAGAACATATTTTGCTATAAGTTACAAATGCACATAAGGATGACGGAGAAAGGTGAGCTCTCAACTCTGACAAGGCTCTCAGACATAAAAGGTAATGCATTCCAGAAACCTGTTTTGAAATTATATTTTAGGTACATCCACAGTTTTGTTCTCTTAGTCACTCTCTGAAAATTGCATGAGGGTTTTCAGTTCACCCACTATTGGATATAGTTACATTCAGTTGGATCACAGTGAGAAACAAATTAAATTAGCTGTTGGGACTCCTCAGGCAGACTCAAGGCCTAAAGGGAGCCACCTGTGTAATGGGAGCACTACATTCTTGAGAATGGACCTCCTGCCCCATTTAGATGTCCAAGGAATGTGCATAAAATTTAAGTGAAAAAAGAAACCAGTCATGAAGGGATTCTTGAGATCTTCAATCAAAAATCTCAAGAACCCCTTCATGTCTTCAAAGTAGTTATATGTCATGTTTCACTACTGACTGAAATGAGTCTTCAAAAGAACAAATGTTATGATTCATATCATCACATTTAACTTTATATTAATTATATAGCTTTCACAACATCTCATCTTTCCCTTGTGAACCAGACACATATGAGAAACTCAGATGCAAGTAGTTAAACAATACATACACTATTCATTATTGTCTTCTTAGCTATTATGCATAACATTCTTTCATGGGCTGATTATATTTCCACTTGTCTTTTAGATTCACACATACTTAATTCCTAGCAAAGATATTTTAACATGCATAGTAATTTGCTTACTGTGGTTAGGGTCTCTCCAGGGCTAGAGAAATTTTAATAATAATGCATTTTAAAATTAAAATTTCTGTCATAAGATTTCACAATGTTTTTTTAAAAGGCAGGATATCTATTGAGTTGATGGATACCCTCAAAAGTCTGAGTGCAGCTATTATATGAATTCTAATAAATTCAATCAAATGTCAAGTGCAAATATAGTTTTTCATCTGATCAGTCAAGCTGGTGTGTGTGTGTGTGTGTGTGTGTGTGTGTGTGTGTGTGTGTGTAACAGAGAATTTATGAAAAGTTAATCGAGAACTTTGAATGCACGTATATGTATTGAGGGCAACTGTTCCTAACTGACTTAGCCTGGCTAACTACCTCTCCATGCGTAGCTCTTCAATGAATCCCATGGGCTCACATACCTGTACCTTCAGATGTTCAAAACCTGAGTAGTGATAAGGGCTCTGCCACCCACTATAAAAAAGGGAAAGATGTTTGGTTTATCCCCTCTCTTGATAGACAACACAGAGACTGAGGACCGAGACCTCCTCTCTCGTCTGTAAGTTGCACACCGGTTTACAGAGTTATAAAATGCACAGGACTTAAAAACTGCTTGGTGCATCGTAAGCACTCAGCGTCTCTTACTGTTACTAAAGTCACTGTACCCGGTTCACAGAAGCAAATCTTTTAGAAAGTAAAATGCCGGGTTTCTCCTCAGTACTCAGCTCTCTCTTTTGACCCAAAGCTGCATGTTATCTGCACTGCAAGCTCTCTTTATCAGGGCCTGGTAGAGTCTCAACAAATCCTCATGAAGGGAACTGGTGATAATCCATGGTAATACTGTATTTCTCTCATCTCAACCTTCACCAGGACATGGTGAGAAGAAATTCCTTCGCTGGTTTCCAGACTGTTCTGGGCGTGCAAGGCGAGATGGCCGGCTATTTCCACAAGCCCTGGTTTCCAGACCGTTCTGGGCGTGCAAGGCGAGATGGCCGGCTATTTCCACAAGCCCTGGTTTCCAGACCGTTCTGGGCGTGCAAGGCGAGATGGCCGGCTATTTCCACAAGCCCTGGTTTCCAGACCGTTCTGGGCGTGCAAGGCGAGATGGCCGGCTATTTCCACAAGCCCGTCCCTAAGTGCGTGGCGCTGTCCACCTCAAGGTTACCTTTCCATTCCTGCGGGGTCCCATGTATGAGATGTCCTTTATGTCTGCATTTATGTGCTTTTCCATGTTTGGCTTCCTCCACTCAGGATTATGGCTATGATACCCACCCATACTGTTCTCCCACCATTCGTGGTTCTTTTTATAATTGTGGAAAGGAATTTCTGTGTATGATGCACTTTCTTTTTCTTTTTCCTCATCTTCTTATTGAAACACAGGTAAGTTGTTTACAGTTTCAGTTTGCTGTTAGAAAAATTATTTTTAAAGTCTTTTAGGGAACATATTAAACTCACACATGTCTCTTAGATGTATACCCAGGATGGAATTGCTGGGTCACAGGGCAGATATTTATTTAAGGTTGTTAGAAAGTGCAAACGAAATTTTGCAGGGTGGTTAGATCACTTTATACTCCACAAACAATAGACAAGAGTGCCCGTTGTTCCACATTTTTTAAAATATGCTTGCGAAAATCATATTTAATCTGAATATTTACATAACAATATTTACATACTAGAGCTTTTTCTTTTGGACTGGTAAAATATTATAACTTGGTTTGAAAAAAGTTATGAATTATTTGCTCACCAAAACCAATTCCAAATTTTTCAATTCTGTAAGAACATGATTTTCACTACAATGCCATGCTCTGTCATGTGTTTTTGCACAATCACTACAAACACATATAATTTATACTAACATGAAACTTTAACTGAATTTATAATAGCACACCAATAATGTCAGATGTTTTACTTTCAGTGGAATGACCCTCCAAAAGTGAAGCTTTGATTCATTATTTGGAATGAAATAAATTTAATTATTCTTGAAATTAACTATATAATTTTCTATTGGAAGCATATGACGATGCAGATAGAAAAATGTTTGCAAGTTCTGTTAATGTGTTCATGATTACTGCTTCAATTTCTGTACATTCACACACACACACACACACACCAAAAATATTTTTGAATAGAAAAATCGAGTAAAATTAATTTAGAAATAGTCACTTGATATAGACCAAAAGTCATGCAGACAATGCTACTTAAATATACTTCTGTAACAGGCCATGCTAAATCCTTGCTATGATGTTCTACAAGCAACTACTGACATTAAAGTACTGGCTGATGCTTCGTCACTACCCTGATTTTCATGTTGTCAGTGCAGTCCTTATATGTGTTGATTAATGCCAACAAATATTTTGTCAAGTTACACAAATCAACAACTTCCTGGAAAAACTAAATTTCAATTATTAAGTTTTTCATTAGATATGCACTTTTGAATTTGAGCAGCTTATTATGAAAAAATATTTCTACATAAAAAAAATTCCTAAGTAATACATGCACATACAAAAAAAATATAGGTCTACCTTATACGCTATATAACTACATTACAGCAAGAATGCTCAAAGTATTCACGGTAAGCTCGACAGCAGACCTGTTCAATCCCCTTTTTCACACGTATTTCATATATGCTTAACCTATAATTTCCCACATTTCCCAGTCACTCTGATTACTGGCACCTGGACAATTTTGTGCTCTCTTATGCAAAGGCACATCCTCACACTCTCACGGAATACCTTCCATTGTATTCTTTAGAAATTAAAATCTGAGTGTCTTGGCAGCCCAGCTCCTTTGTCTTGGATCCTTGGCTGCTGATGGTGCTGGCTCCTTCCTCTGGACATCCGGACGTGCCTACTCACCCCCTGATCATGCTCTTCATTGTCACCCACATCTTCCACTGGGTCTTTGGTCTCAACTTTACTGGCCGCAAAGGCTCACCATGGCCTGGACCCAGAGAGTGAAAACCTGAGCTGGAGGGGAGCTGAGGAGTGTGGCGTGTCTAGGTTGTCACTTTCTCACCCTGGATCACCACGTACTGGAGGGCTATCAGGCTGGCTTCCAGTCCATTTTCCAATCTTCCTGTAGTAGCACAAATCCAAATCTACCTTGACCAGTATGACTCCCTCTTCTCTTCAACCCACTGCTGAGGGGCCTCACTGGGGCTGCCTCCCTTCCTCCAGCCTACCAACGGTGCACATATTTTTGTAAACATCAGACAAATTTTTTAGGCTCAGTCATCATGAAGGGAAGAGGACATAAGTTCTAGGGACCTTTTTCTCCTTGTTTACTTCTGTCTGTCTAATATCACATCTTATGGATTATAAAAGTTGTTTTACTTTTTTTTTTTTTTTGCAGCAAATGCTCCCCACACTTTATGGGGCTCCCTGCAGCAGCATGGAGCTCAATGACTCTACATTTGGTGGTGTATGGAAGAAGTATTTAAGTGTATGTCCTACTTGGCTATCAATATATGACATATTTGATGTGCTAAAAAACAAGCAGTCAGCAGTACAATGGGGTTTAATTTGTGGTCTAAGGAGGAAGGAATCGACCTAGCAGGGTTGGATATGATAACTGGATTTATCTCCAGGTGGCTGGAGCTCTCAGTTATTTCCTTCCTAATAAACAAACAAATTCCATCACTAGGATTTAGTTGTCTCAGGATATGAGTAGCTGAGAGCATTTCATTTTACTCACATGGATTATGACTTCTTTTTTGAAAGAAAGGATTAGTTACCTCATATCTATAAAGGGCTATGGGTGAAGAGAGAGTGGCCAGCTTAAATATTTAACTACTGTTAAAATAAGAACTCTTTTTACTGCTTATGCACCTCACATACAACCAATCAAAACTATAACGGAAGCTCAAAGTACAAAGCTGAAGTTACCAAACTCATCCAAGCTTCCTTTAATACAAATTCATACTTGTTAAAACTGAAAACTATAAAGCAGATAATAAATAGAATACCAGGGATAACTGGGAAAAAAAGAGGATTGCCAGGGAAAACACAGTTGTAAAGTTACTTTATTCACAGAGCATCTGGCATCTGTCTGATAAAAAGCCAGGGCTTTCTGTAAGTACCTAAATTGGTACTAAAGTAGTCTTCATTAACGAACACCTATTTTGACTATCCTGATGCCCCCCCAATACACTGATATATTAAATAACTTGTTTTAAAATACATAATTTGAGTTAATGTAACTAAGAAATGAAAACAAACCTTAACAGCTAGTTTAATGTCTGACTAAAGGGATGGATGGATGGATGGACGGACGGATCCATGAATGAGGAGTCTAAGAGACAGATTAAACACTAATGACAAATAGGTTGCTGCTCTGTTTAAAAATGACCCACATATAGAACATGAACTGTCCAGAAAGGTGAGGCCCATGAAGACTAGAGGTGAAATGGTATCTGGCAATTTTCAAGGTTAGCCTGGATTATATAGCCCTTTTCTATTGAACACAGCCGCAAAGTTTTCCATTTTATAGAAGTCATGCCAGGTAAGGACATTATTTTGAATATCCTGATGTTGCAAGGAATCTGTGACATTAAAAAGGAAAGGTTATTTCCAGCTCATCCCTCCGACTGGCCGGGGAGATGTGTGATGCCTCAGAGCTGCCCATCACGTTCAGGACGTGCAGACAGCTCTCTGCCGTCTTCGGCAGCAGCCTGTGAATCTGTGCCGAAGGGGGATTGTTTTAAAAAGTCGCTTTCTCTTTATTTTTGTTGTCGTCTCTCTAAACACTCGGTCTGCAGCAGCATCGGCCATCTCCGCTCAGACAGTCTAAACAGCTGTGCCACTCACTCCGGGGAGGAGCCAGTCCCAGACCGCAGCTCCTGCTCCCCCCTGGCAGGTCATCCCGGCGCTCTGTTTAAACCCAGTTGTAAAAACAGCCGGAATCCACCAGGGAAAGGAACTAATGAGAGGCAATTTCTCTGAAAACTTAGTAAGGGCGATGATGGACTCCTTCTGGGTCCCCAGTTTTATTAGCATTTCCATTTCAGGGAAATGCACTTCGACACAGTTTTCAAGTTATCACTGAATTTATCAAGCCTGTTTCACTTGAGCTTGATGCTCTTGGTGAAGGCCATCGGGGATGACGTCAGCGTTTCCACACACACAGTGGGCGTGAAGCATGAGCGGTCAGACTGTGGTGCCTTCCGTCTTCCTACCCTGTCATATGAGGTAAGAGAGCCAGCCGGTCCCCGGCCACACCGCTGATGGCGCGCGAGAAGCCACTCTGCGCTCAAGGTGTCTTCACTGACAGGGGAGTGCTGCTTCGCTCCCCGAGAAGGCCATGGCAAATGGCGCGAGGGTCGTTTTCCACTTGCAAGACTGTTGAGATCATCTATTACCGTCCCCCACCCCCAGCCCCATCCCCTCCCGTCGGTCTGTAAGCCTCTCCCACGAAGTTCTTCAATATCCTGGCAAAATAAACCAACTGCTCATGCTTTTGAATGTAGAGCAGTTGAACTCAAGAAACGTGGGAAAACAGTTTAATAAAATGGTAGGAAACAGACTTTGTGGTTTTAGATATATTTTCCCATTTAAATTTTATACAAACTAAGTTATCTATTACTGTCCAAATTTTACTAATGTGGAAACTGATATTAAGTTTACCTTCAACTGGTTTTCATCTAGAAATTGGCAAAGAAGTATTACAATTCAGTTATATCTAACTCCAAATTACATTTCTTTCTTTCAAGTTACATTACCTCAGCCAGGTAAATAACATTTTCCATATTAGTTACAAATTCTGAGACTCAAATTTTTTCCTCCATAAACTGGTTATTTTACAGACTGAATGAAAATACAAACATGCACGGACACATGTGTACACAAGGGCAAAAAGAACAGGTCCACACATACACTTATACTAATATTGCTTAGCAGAGAGTCTGGCGCATAAGTGATCAATATGCTGTAGCGAGTTTTATTTTTATATTATTGGTAAAGTATTAATAACTATTAATCACTGAAACTTATTCATCCTGAGGGTTATCTGAATTTTAAAAAAGTGCCCTCGAAGGAGCATTATCAATCCCTGATAATGACACCTTAACAGTGGTCTCTCTGCCCACTTGGTTCCTGAGTCAATGAGCTTTTTGGAGCAGAGATATGCCCTCTAGAGAGCCTACTGGACACACTACCACATGGTCTTCGCATTGACCTTTGCATTGGCACAGCACCAGTAGTGGCCTTAGACACTGAGTCTCCTTCTGGACATGTTAGCAAAGGCTATCTCCAGTCAATGGCATTTTCTTGTTTTTTGCTTGGTGATCATGAACTCTAAAGCAATTTGGCTGCTGTATAATCTTGAGCAAGTTATTTAACCGTGAGAACCTGAAGCTCCTCTTTTATAAGCTGATGAAAAAATCACCTGCTCGTCTAAAATGTCTAACATAATAGTATCTCAAACATAACCAATATTCAATAAATGTTAGCTATTATTTTAGCTTACTAACATTATTATCACTACTAATTATAATGGCATATATTTTTTTTATTTCAACAATGTTTCTCTTATAATTGCAGAAATTTCAAAGCAGTTCAAATACTTATATTAACTTCGAGTTGCCTAAAAAGACAGAGAAATAAAGATTCTTTGTTACAGCAGGATAATTGGGACATAATTGTTTGTAATGTTTTAAAATTATATATCCTGTGGCAAAAGGGAGAGTCAAAGGTCTAAACTTTGCTGGAAGCAACAGACAAAATCACATAATAGAACACATATTCAATAATGAGAATTATTTAAAATTATTATATGTGGAGATTTTTCTCTTCAGTTGGCCAATAAGGGAGTCCTAGAGAGAAAGAGAGAGAAGGAGGGAGGGAGGGAGGGAGGGAGGGAGGGAGGGAGGGAGGGAGGGAGGGAGGAAGGAAGGAAGGAAGGAAGGAAGGAAGGAAGGAAGGAAGGAAGGAAGGAAGGAAGGAAGGAAGCTATAAATAAACTCTTTTTCTTCATTTCTTTGATGTCTGCTTGACAATGTGTTTTGAATGATCTGCAGCTGTGTCTTCTACAAATTTAGAGCTGGAAGGTGTCTGAATAATTCAGTTTAAGACAGTCTTTTTATAAAATATGACATAACTGAAGCTCAAGGAACTAATTGATTTTCCAAAGGTATTGTTTAGAAGATGGAAAAGACAAAGAAATAAATGTTTAGCAGGGTGAAGAGGTTTGGAGTGAGTCTAATTTTTTAAGTGCCTTTGAAGGTCATGTGTGGATTTTTGTGTCTTCATTATCAGAGCCAAATATGACACACACAGCCAGTTTAAATGTAAATTGTTATAAAGACACTGCTGAGATCTTTGAAGTTAAATTGAGAAAAAAACAGTGTTTTTCAAATTAAGATAATACAAACTTATTTCACTGCCAATAATTCCATTCAGTGCAGAGAATGGTGTGAAGCCAATGTTTTGTTTTTTTGTTTTGTAACCTCTCTGGGGACAGGTTTTCTTCCACAGACAGTAATTAGAAATATTGTCAAAATCTGTCAGTGGCCAGCAGGCAATTTCACACTTCAAAAAAATTTTTTTAGTTAAAATAAAGAAAAACAATCTACATAACATTCCCCCCCTTGAATACACCCAGTTATCCTATTTCAAGTCACAGTGGTGTGCTGAGTTACGAGTATGGAACATAATCACAATTTTTAAAAGAATGATTGTGTTAAATGAAGCAAATCATAGAAAGCACTTGTTTTTCCTCATTGCGATATGCAAAGAAAAAATTGTCATCCCTCTCAGAAATCAATGAGAGATAGATAATCAACAAACAGTAGGGCTTTTACTAAGAATTAGTATACACAGAAATGATTCCATCAATTTCTATTTTGTGATGAATTCTGTTTGATTTAAATTACACTCCTAAAAACAGAGGTAGTGTTACACAGGTGTGGGATTTGTCATTTCAGAAAGTGGGGTGTTCTGTCACCCAGTTTCACCAGGCAGGATTGATAGCCTCTACTTCAGTCCATTATAAGCTTCTTCCCTAATGCGATAATAAAAACACATTTATTCGATGTATGTGTTCATATGTGAATAAGTACAGCACTCCTCATCCTCTAAGGATCATACAGAACTTCTAAACTTGGTTTGGTTACACACCTTGTTCACTATGAGCAAAAATTAAAAAGCAAAAATGTGCACTCAAGTCAAAGCAAAAATATAAGAAATTTAACATTAAGTGATCTGTATCATCTTCTCCAAGAAATTTAAAAGGAAAATGTGGATTAAATAAGCAAAAAAGGATAAACACACTAGAAATGAAAAGAGACAGACAGATGAGGAAATTTAAGTTTTAAAGGCAAAATTAAGAAGTTTAAGTTTCAAAGGTAAAATTAAGAAATTTAAATTTTAAAGGCAAAATTTAAGTTTTAAAGGAAAAGGCCTGGCTGATCCTATGGTGGCAAATGCATAGATAGATGCTCAACAGTCTATTACAAGGGATAATAAATCTCGAAAGATGGCCTTTGAGATTTTTCTCTTCTAGCATTTGATGGTGGAAGAAAACGCCTTCTCCTTGCAGCTTGCTGATATAGCCACAAGAATAATTTGTTACTAGTTATCCTGTAATTTTTTTTGTAAAAGGAGCATAAGACTCCCTAGCCCATTTTTACCAGCATACTTTGGATTTTTCTTTTCTCGTGCTCTGCATGTGGCCAGTCCTTGTCCTTCTAGTTCCTCTTCCCCCTACTTCTTTGCTTCCCATAAACGGGTACCCTCCTTTAGAAAGTAGAGATCCCTCCCCGGCATTGTACCATTTGTGACACCAGCCTATGTAATAAGCTCCCTGGATTTTCCTTTAGAAGTAAACATGGGCTAAAACAAACTTGTCAGGATATAATGGAAAGGTCACAAGACTTCAAATTCAATTCCAGAACTTGCCATCTGTGTCACTGTAGGCTAATTAGTCTGAGTTTCATTTTTCTTATCTGAAAATTAAAGATTCTACATGAAAATAAACATAAAAGCTTTGGCCAGAGTACATATCATAATGAAGTTTCTCAGTAAGCCGTAACTGCTAATAATATTGCTATTATTACTACGGACACTCGTATTAATGATAAAACTGTCTTGCTCATCTATAAAAGAACAGAAATAATATTTTTTGGGGGTAACTGCAAGAATTAAGTGAGGTAATTTATACAACACACCTGAAATAATTACTTATTTTTATTTTTATTTTTAATTATAGCTATCATTAATATTGATGTCCAGTAATATTTCTCTAAAAAATACACTTTCTTCTCCAAGAAAATTCCTACTAGGTTGCAAAAAAAAATGTAGGCAAAATCTTTTGCTTCCTCTTTGATAATCCTTCAACTTATTGAGCACCCAACATCAATACTACCCAGTGTCCCTTTTCCAGTTTCAATAATAAAAAATGACCATACTCATATTTTATATTAATATAAAAAATAATGACTTTCACATGTATCATGTCTTATGACGGTCTCAATATAACACAGGCAGTTATATAATTTGTTGAGACTGCCGTAACAAATTGTCACCGATCTGGAGGCATAAAACAACAGAATATCTTTTAAGAGTAGTTTTTGTAGCATGTATTTTTGGGACAAATTGGTCTAACCTAAAAAAAAAAAAAAATGGAGGTTCGTAATATCTAAAATTTGAGGCCACGGAGGAAAGAGATGTCCTGAGAAAAGATTTGTGATGGGAGAGCATCCAACTAGAGACAAGACAACAAGTATTTTTTGATCACTTAACTGGTTTATAGTAAAGTGCTATATTCTGAATATTTAATGTAAGTGATGTGTTCCCTACCTTCTTGTAGCTTACAATGTGGGTAGAAAGACAGTTATTAAGCAATTAATTTGAAGAAAGTATGGTGAACTTTACACCAGCAAAAGTACATTGCAGTATGCGTGCAGAAAATGGGGAATATTACCTACTCTAGAAATCAAGGAAGTGGCATTTAAGCTGACCTCTGGAGAAAGAATAAGAAAGAAAGTGAAGGGGAAAAAGAATCAAGTTCTTATTTGACAGAATTCAAAGCTAAGAAAGGCATCTATAATCTCATCGGAATCCAGAAGAAAAGAATTTCACATTACTCTTGTGACTTGGGAGATATTAACACACCTTAAAAATTAAAATATCAGATTCAGTTTTACTACAAAGATGAAAGAAACAGAATCTTCACTCCATCTTTGGGCCATTACCCTTCCTGAATGCCAGACCCTTAATCCTCGCTTCTGTGCTTCAGGTTATCCTGTGCCACACTCCTAAACCCTGCCCCTCCTTTACCAGCCTCCGCTCCTTGCTTACTGCAGTGGCATCCAGTTGCTTCCATAAAATTTAATAAAAATTCCTATACTTTGCATTACAATTTACATTCAACACTACCACTATGATTTTTATATTCATAGAAATTGTTATAAACAACAGAAAGAAAAGGCCTACTTTATGCAGATATAAGTATTCTGTTACTGTATTTTCCTTGAGGACAGCTAGGTTGAAAAGTGATAGTAAGATTCGTATAAAAAGGTTGAGAACTCACAGCTAACTCAGGAGATTAAGTGATCTTTTTTCTAAGACAAATTGTAAATATGTAAGTTAGCAATCAGTTCAAAGATTAACTCTATCATGATTTTTAAAAATTCTAAAATGGCCCAATGTACTTTCTTTTTACATTCTTTTACTCTGCTTACTCTATGATCATGCCAGCATGGTTTACTGCCTACATTTTTTTCTCCCAGATTCATACATACGGCTGCTAAGCAATTTTCACTTTTCTACTTTTAGTATATGCCAAGAATTGACATCAATAAGAACTCTGAGCCAAAAATATTATTCCCTAATGAAATACACACTCAAATGATAGTTTCCAAAAATTCTCAGCTTTGAAAACCAAAAAAAAAAAAAAAAAAAAAAAAAAATGCAAAGTAATTTATGGGAAAAAAGAATCTCCAGTACTTGACATTGAACATTTTAATTGTAACTGCATATGAGCCATATGTTAAAACTACATTTCACTGTCTATGTAGAGAAACCACAGTATCTACCAGGACAGAAGTTGAAAAGAGAAGGATAAGTTCCTTTTGTATCTTTTAAAAATTCTTTAGAATCTCTAGAGAGAACATATACAGTCCAAGTAGATTTGGGTTGATTTAGTTAGATTCCTACATCTATGTATTTTCTCAAACCTTCAGGTTGCAAGTAAGGCACTTCTTTCTGCATCTCCAAGAGGTCACTAAAGAATATACACAGCAAGAGTTTTTCACATGCAAAGCTTTTATGGAGACAAAAAGTATTTCTGCCTATCAAAGTATCACTCAGAAAATTAAGGATCTGTCAATATGTTTACGTCAATGTAAACACACAGAAATCATCTAAAGTGCAAAAGATTCAACTTTTGCATAAGCATCGTAGTAAAATTTACTGGATTCAGTGAGGCGTTTGAATCCGAGTTCTGTCAAACCAACCTTGCGTCTGTTTGAGGACCAGTGAGCAGGCGGTGTTGCGAGAGCTCGGGTTCCAGCAATGACTCCAGGTGGATGACGATGGCGAGACCATTTCTAACACTGAGATTCTAGTTTACCGTCTTCAAAATTACGATGTTATGCACAGTTGTTTACAAGATTTCTTTCTTCTAATGATTTCAATCAATTTATAAACATAAAAGAGTTTGAGGTAACTCTCTGAGTGATGACTACTCACTGCTTGCATTAGAATTACCTAGCAGAGTTAAAATAAAAATTTTTGAGCCACACCCAACCTACTAACTTGGAGTCTTGAGAAGTCATTCCAAAAATCTACATTTACATAAACTCTCCAGAGGATTCTTCCCTGTAGTTTGATAACCACTAATACATAGTGGGTTATTTTGCTAATTATGTAGCATTCCATCAGTATTATGTTTATTTTACAAATCAAATAAACAAGAAAAGAAATGGCTTTCATTTGTATAGGGATTTATATTTACAACATCGAAGCTCTTTTATCCACACCAGAAACTCTCTTCTACTTCACACCAGAAGAGAAATTACAAAGAAACAGGCCACGGATCCGACTCAAGTCCCTTGGAGATATTTGCACCAGCAAATTAGGAACAAATATTATGAGGATAACACACTCAGGTGAGAAAGATTCTGTTCCCAGATTCTAATCTTGAAGTAGTTGTTGCCAAAGAAAATAAGACTCTGCAGTTAGTACAAACCGTTTGCTCCACTGAATACCCCATCCTGGTGCACACCAGCCTGGCTCATCGCACAGTGTGAGATGTGGAGAAGAGTGAGTCACAACCGGGCAGCCACAAGCTCCTCTGCTCATTCTATCTGACTAAAAACTTACCGGATGCACAGTGAAGCAGTAGGTCTCCAAAACTTATTCATATTAACAACGGTTTGCTTTGCATGCACTTTAGGGCTAGTATGTGGATCAAGCTGTAATAGCCTGATCTGTGACAGTGGGCAATGGTTCCCTCTAGTGTTTCTGTCTCTGCTCTGAACAGAAAGCCCATTACATGCCAACCAATCCTAGGACTCTTAACGGTCACGAAAGACTGGGGAACATATAACTCAGGTATCTGGTAAGAGTCTGATCTTCAAAATCCCATAATAAAATAAAGAATACACACACACACACACACAATGAGGGCTCAGATATACACCACACAGGATGTACTGTGTTGGTGTAGGTACACACTGGGTAGGAGGTGGGAGAACGGGTTGTAAAATGAGGCCACACATGGAGTTAAAACTCCAGGGAGGACCAGTAAGAGAAACTGGGCAGATTTGGTTCAGCTGATGCAAGGGTGAGGCCAGGATTTAAAAGGAGCTATGGCTGTATGAAGTGTGACACATGCTTAACTCCACACACAAGCGCGTGCGCACACACACCGGAGCACACGCTGAAGTGCACAGGCGTGTGCGCTCTGGGAGTCAGTGTGCTGGGAGGGCTGTGGCACATGCTGGCGACTCGTGCTTCCTGAAGTTGGACCGCCCAGTCCAGGCTAGTCCCGCCCCTCTGAAAGGCCCGGGCACTAGAAGCGAAGGCCGTTTCCCTTCTCGACAGATACAGAGGTTCAAGCACAGGGCAGAGGCTAACATTCTAAAAGATTCTGGTGGTGGTATGAGCTCAAGCCCCCAAAACGCATACTTTACAAGTAGAAAAGCAGCTCCCGTGTGGAGAGCAGGGAGACTCTGTGAGAAGGGAGACATGGGTGACGATGGGGAACATGGCATCCAGGGTCTCGAGCCCCATGCCTCCCCCAACGCCCCCTTCCCAGGCCACGCCCCACAGCTAAACATCCCTAGGCCCAAGGAGGCCGTCCAGGCACTGCTGCAGGACCCCACCCCCCACCCCCGCTGGCCGCAGCAGCAGCTGGGGCAGCAGCACAGGGTTGCGGCCTCAATCAGAAGCAGCCTTCTCAGCTCAGCTGTGGGAACCTTCGGGAACGAATCTTTTCGCCTCTCTGCCACAAGGCCATCAAGCAAAGGCCCTGTCCTTTCTCCCTCACTACTACACCTGGATCTGGAGCATGGGAAGGGCTGCACACAGGGCGGTGGCGCCCAGCCAGGCACCAGCAGCCTCTGTGTGGAGCCAGCCCCACCAGCATCCTGGCGTGCGTCTAGCTCCAAGGGCATCGCACCCCGCAGACAGGTGAGCGCCCCTCCCGCAGTCCTGAGTGTGAAAAGCGCTACAGCTGAAGGAGCAGCTGGTCAACCACAGGTACCTGCAGCTCCATCCCAGGAAGAGGCCTTCCTCTGGGCAAAGTGCTGCCTCAGCTTCGTGCTCAAAGTCGGGCCGAGCGCCAGCCGGAGAACAGCAGCTGCTCTCCCGGCCTCCTGACCACAGGCCAGGCCTGCCCAGGCAGAGAGCAGTGTGGGACTCTCTGGGCAGAAGCCACTTTGTAGGTCCCCCTGGCCCCCTGAGACCTCAAGGTGGGGGTGTCTAGCCCCGGGGCCTTGGGCCAGTCACCAAAACCGCCGTGAGCCTAACGGCACCCACAGAACCACCCAGCACCCAGTGAAGACACCCCTACCTCGCATCATGGTCAGAGGTGTTCTGTCCCAAGACGGTGACGACCAAAGTGTACTACCCATGACTCAAGGCCTGTGCCAGCTGGGCTCAGACCCTGCGGCCACCAAGTCATCCACACTTATACCTGATGTGAAAATGAAAAAACAAACAACAGCTCTCCCCACTCAGGAAGTACTCGCTGGTGACCTATGATAATCAGTGACGGCTGTTCTGAATTAACAGAGATGTCATTTCAAGGGAGAGTCTGTTGCCCTGGCTGCCGAGAGTGCCATCAAGAGGCGGTCCCCAGCTGCCAACGCCTCTGGGGATGGCCTCAGCTGCAGAGCTGTCTCACCCAGTCACACCACATGCAGTGGCTGCTGGAGGCAGCAGTGCAAACGCCCGGCCTTCTGAGCTGGTTGTTCATTAACGTGACTGAGGTGAAGATGGAACAAGCAGGCGTCTGCTGACCTGGGAGGTGCTGGGTGGCAACCTGAGGAATCCCACAGCTCTGACAGGACTCTGCGGGCCGTTCTCATCCTCAGAGCCCCCTGCGGGTGTGCTGGGCTGGCAGGCCTGTGTTACGGCTCACCTCCCCCTTTACCTCCGTTCCCTAAGCATGCATTTCTAGGGCTTTCCCGAGACAACATCGGCCAATGTCCCTTCATCCCAGAGTCTGCTTCCTAGAGACCCAGACCCGTGATACTTGATGCCAGGAGTGGTCCAGAAAAGCGAGCGGTCAGATGGGCCGCCAGCCGGCACTCAGGAACTCGTCGCCTGCGGCAGCGGGGCACAGGAGGTGCCCTGGCATGAGGCGGGGACCCGGTTGTTAAAAATTCACTTGTGAATCAGAATAGCGCGCCGGTGAAGGAGAAGGCGCGATTCCTCACTTGTCTGAGCACACTTGGAGGGAAGGCAGTAGCCACCCTGCCCCGCACGCCAGCTGCGTTTTCGCTGTCTGCAGCGGTTTCCCTCACCCTCAGTCATCCCCAGCCCGAAACTATTCAATGAAAAATGTCAGAAATAAACAATTCATAAGTTGTCAACTGCTCACCTGTTCTGAGGAACCTCGAGTGTGCGGCCTGGGCCGTGCCTCACGCCGTCCAGCGTCTCCACACTGCAGGCGTTTGTTCCTGCCAAGCCGTCCCGCAGGGGCCCGGACTTCCGGGCCAGCTGTCGCGATATCACAGTGCGCAGGCTCGGCAGCCCTTATTTATTTCGTAATGGCCTCAAGGCGCAAGGGCAGTGACGCTGCGACGCGGATACGCCGAGGAGAATTTTTTTTTTTCCTCACAATAGTGATTTTATTAAATTAGTTGCTTTATAAAACATCGCAGATGTCATAACTGTTAACATAACAATTTAAGGAGATGCCGTAAAGTGCTCCCCTGCAGTGAAAAGGTGAGAGTTTACGACCTAAGGGAGAAAGAAAAGTCCTATGCTGAGGTTGCTAAGACCTGTGGTAACAACGTACTTTCTGTCAGAGAAACTGTGACACAGCAAAAGAGGAATTTGAGGTAATTTTGCGGTCACACTTCAAACTGCCAAAGTAAGGGCCGTGGCGCGAGATAAGTGCTTAGTAAAAATGGGAGAGGCGTCGTGTTTGTGGGTGGAAGACATGGAGAACGTGTTCTGAGCGACGGCAGTGTCGGGCGCCAGAAGGCATGCGGCCTAAAAAGACTTCCGCCAGGGGCGCCCTGAAACGGGTGACGCCAACCCCTCTGCCGGGAGCAAAGGACGGCCACACAGGTTCAGAAGTAGATTTGGACTGAAAAATATAAAAATTACTGAAGAGAGGCCACATTCACGTCACTTATTACAGCCTATTGTTAGAACTGTCCTGCTGTTGTTCATCTCTTACTGTGCCTAATTTATAAGCTAAACTTTACCACAGGTCTATAGGCATAAGGAAAAAAAAAAAAAAAAACATTATATATAGGGTTCAGGACTATCTGCATTTGCAGGCACCCACTGGGGGGGTCTTGGAACATATCTCCTGCAAATAAGGGGGGATTACTATAGTAAAATTAAGAACAATGGCATTGAATGGGCTAAACTCAGTATCTACTTTACAAGGAGAGAGCAAAAAGCTGGGGTCAATTAAAAGGGACACAAAAGCCAAGTGCCACTGCCCAACAACACCCTCAGCCATTAGAGCCGACCAGAAACAGCACGGCTTTGGAGGAGTGTCACAGAAATCTGTGTCACCTTTAGGGATGTGCAAGCTGGAGGGTATGTAGGTTTCTCCACCACTATAATGACCTAAGGAGTTCAGAGGTGATAGTTCCAATCATATGTGCACTTAATTTGCCAGTCTAGCCCCTGGAGAAACTGGCTAGGGCCTTGTGAAGGAGTTTAGACTGCTGCAGGCCTAATCAAGTAACATCTCCAATTGTTACTGTTGTGCCAAACACAGTTTCTTGCCAGAGCAGATAAATTAGGCCTCAGTTACATGATAACAACCATTTAGCTGGTGAGAGTATTTCTTCCATTCCAGTTAAAAAAGAATGACAGCAGCTCACATTCTAGTGAGATGAATGAAAATAGTCGTTTATAGTTTTCCTCAGTTATGTTAACACTCTGCCTTCCATCACAAAATAGTACAGAGATCTGGACTACGTGACTACCCCGAATATGACACTGATCGTCGATATCGATGCCATCATGCCAACTGGGCGGGACATCAAGAGATGGCCAGCACGCTGGAGACCTGGGTAAGACATGCACGCTTTGTGCATTGAGTATCGAGACTCATGACGACTGTAGTGAACCTTTAGTGGTGCAATAGACAGGAGCCTGCACACAGCTCCCTGGCAAATGGGGTCCACTGTGCCCTGCCTGGCTCCTCTCTGTGCTGCAGCCCAGAAACTCAAGACTGTGACCTCAACGTGCGCAATTCCAGGGCTCGGGCCATTCTCTCTCAGGAGCCATCACCCATTGTCACCTCACGTCCGATGTCCTAAAACCCAGTTTCATAGATTTTGTCTTTTTTTTTTTTTAATTATTGTTTCTGGTGTAAATGATACATCTACTCTCTCGCTCCATCTTGGGCAAAGTGGAAGTATATTCTCATATATGTATTATTTGCTTTTATCACTGGCAAATTTTATAAGTTTCTCTACAGAAATTTCCCCCACAGTATCCAGAATGGAAATTTAAAGATATGCTTCAGGACAAACAACTGCTCTACTTTAAGAGACTCTTAGAATAAAACCTCGACTCTCTCCCATGGTACTTAAGCTTCCTTCTTTAGTCTGCTTAGGGCCTGTTCACGTGACCTTACCTCCACCCCAGCTGCTGCGCATCACCACAGGCCCTCTCTGACCTCCTCCCACGCACAGGCACGTTTAGCCACAGAGCACTCACGCTTGCTGTTCTCTGTGCCTGGAATGCGCTTCCTGGAGAGTTTGTCATGGTTGCCCGTCTTTGGTCATTCAGGTCTCATCCCAATATTTCTTCCTCAGAAAGGCTTCCTCTAATGCTATGTAACTAAGCTTGCATAACTAACTAGTGGCTCTATTAGCCTGATTTATTTTACTTATACTACTTTTCCCTAAAGTATCTTAGTGAGCCGCCCATATTCCCTTAGAATATCAGTTCCATGAGAAATATGAATTTCATTTTATTGTTCATAGCTACATCTTCAGGTATAAATCAGTGTCTCTGGAATAATAGTGCTCATTACATGCTTTTGGGCACTGAGTAAATTAAGAAAATAATGTAGGCAGCTAAAATATAAAACATGATGCATTCATCTTCCATTCCCCAGAGCTGTTAATAATTTAACGATGCTTTGCTTTATCCCTTATGTGTAATTTAGAGAGATAAACTATATGCTTAAAAAACATTCTATATTATTGAACACCTTCACAAAAACTATATATATATATAAAATAGTTATGTCTGTAAAATCTGTCCATGTTACAGTAGAAAGGAATTAAGTTAACGTGCAAATGCTATAAGGACTAAAAATAGCATTTTCTTTTGCGCTACCTAAAAATGTGCCTCTGGTATTAAAGAGTAGAATAATATTGAGAAACGTTATATGTATATAGAGTATTATTCCCTATTACATCTCCTTTACATAACTATAATTTCTACTACTGCTCGCAAACAAACCAACCTTTAAATGGAGGAAGAAATGTAGCTATACGCTTTTGTTGCTTTAAAAGTTATGATTGAAAAACTCCAACCAACATATTTATTAAGTGTAAACCTTAGTGATATGTTAAAAAGCTATAGCTATGGTACATCAGTCTTAGCAAAACATTATTCTTGTCTTGTGGAAATAAAGGAAATGCAAAACAAGAAAATAGAAAGAGATGTATATGTAAATGTGTGCTTTTAGCTAGAAATTTGAGTTGAAAAGTCTTTTCTAATATAGAATAATGGTTTTTGTATTGGGGAAGAGGAGCGCTGTTATAGCCTTTTATGCAAAACAGATTCCATAACATGGACAAGCATAAATTGAATAAGTCTTCTTTCAATTCATTACAAAGAAACATTAATGTGCTCATAAAACAGTAACTTCACACACTACAGACTCCAAAACAATTTCCATTTCAACCAGCCAGGGTCTTCTTTGTCCTCAGGTTTCACTAGGCATCAGCTCTGAATCTAATAAATGGTACATAATTTTCTATATGTTGAATTGTACATGTTCCACATTTAGCAAAAAGTATATACATTCACTGACAATTTCATCATATGTATTTACATATGATTGTTTTCTCAAAGGAACTACTTACTTTTCCAGAGAAAAGTGGTATAGAGGGAAATATTTCTTGTACACAGATAATGATCTTCATACTTAACAAATGTTGCAACTGAAGTTTTAGAATGGAGTAACCCATAATTAAATTTATTAATGGTACAAACAACCTGGTTTATAAGGAATGGGCTAATTGCTGTTGGCAAGTATTTCTGAATCCTGAACTGCAGGATTATATGTGCTTGCATAAGCAAGGCCGGGAACCCACTGTATTTCCTACTTAAATGATTAGGACAAATAAGAATATTTTCTCTGTGGGCAAGCCCCCTCTCAAGAAGGAAGAAAAAGGGTTCCTACGTGAAGGTCTGAGCTGGTGAACAGTCCCCATGGTAGGACAGCCTACCTACACACAGGTGTATTCCATCTGTGGCTCCTACATATCCTAGGAGCTTTTTTTTTTTTTTTTCATTCTCATGGTCAACAATGGCTTACCAGCAGTATATGTTCATTGTAAACTATTAGAATGAGAAATGGTGGGCAAGCAGGTTTCTTTTACAGTGTAATTTAGAGTTTACATAAGTCATTTTGTTTACACCTCTTTTTGTTAACAGCTTATTCACTTGGCCACAAATAGCCATAAAGAAGGTTGGGTAGGTGTGATGCTATGAAATATGTATCTGGTCTTTGTCTGCTGTACCTGGCACAGAGCTCCTAAAACTCTTGGAATTTCCTAAGTGATAAAAGCAAAGATAGTGTTTTATTGTTATTGAGGTGACCTTTGGACTGCACCTTGGGACAGGGTGGGCTGGTTGCAAGGAAAATTAATAATGTCATTAGAGGGTGGGAACTTTCATTCCCACCTCCCTGATGATCTGGGAAAAGAGAGGGAAGAGAGGCTGGAGGTCAAATAGATCAATCTCCAATAGCCAATGAGTTAATTAATCATGCCTATGGAATTAAGCCTTCATAAAAACCCAAAAGAATGGGGTTCAGAGAGCCTCCCAGTTGGTGAATACATGGAGATTTGGAGAGATCAGCCTACTTGAATGGGGCATGGAAGCTCTGTGCCCTTTCCTCATACCTTGCCCTATATATCTTTACCATCTGGCTGTTCCTGAGTTATATCCTTTTATAATAAACTGATAATCTAGTAAGTAAAATGTGTCTCTAAGTTCTATGAGCTGCTCTAGCAAATTAATAGAACCCAAGGGGGTGGTTGGAATCTCTGATCTATAGCTCATAGGTAAGAAGCACATAGCTCAACCTGAACTTGAGACTGACATCTGAAGAAGGGGGAAGTCTTACGGACAACACCTTTAACTTATGGAATATGATGCTGTCGCCAGGTAAATACTCAGAATTGAGTTGAATTGTAGGATACACCCCTGATGTCCAGAGAATTGCTTGCCTGGTGTGGGAAATCCACACTGCCCACAATCAGAATCAGGATCAAGACCTTTCAGCTAGCTTTTCATTTTATAAGAATTTACGAATAGAATTTATTTCTATATGAATTCACAACTTATAATTTAGACTGCCCAGTATTGTGTTTTATTTTATTTATTTGTTTGTTTGTTTATTTATTTATTTATTTATGGCATGTGAATGGTTTTCACATAAAAGTGTATATATATATATATATATATATGTATATTTAAATATATATATTTTGATCTATTAGTCTTCAAAGTCCCAAAGAATACTACATTTGCTTAATCTATTGTTTCCTGAATCTATTGTTTCACAAAATTTTATTTAACATACAGGTAGAGTTCTGATACTGAAAGATATCCTAATAAATGCACCAAAACTTATTCAGTTTCAAAAAATGAGAATTGGGAGAAACAGTTTGAATCATGAAGGATACTGTGATTCTATTCTATAAGCAATGGATAAATTAAAAATGAAGACACTCTTAATTTCTAAGATGCTGAACACACCATACTATTTGTTCTCAGTTTATAGCTTGAGCTCTTTCGTATCTGCCTGCTCTCTAATTGTTGATGACAGGTTCCATCATCAGCCCACTTCTCTTTACTCTGTGCATGTTTTTCCCTTAGAATATGTTCTATATTCCTGTTAACTGCTACTTATATACTAATATAATATGATATCTGGTAAAACCTTTAAAAGTAGGTCAGCCACTTTTGTTTCTACATGTGAAGAGGCCAAATTACCCCTTGCCAAATGTTTACATGAAAAATTATTTGAATGGTCTCCATTGATTACATAAATCTTAGTCAACTAGGCATACATTGCCTTTATAAATGTTCACTAAAAATTTGTATATCATTTTGGGATGAATATATACGTGTGTATATATTCTATATAAACAGCACCCAAAACATTGTATTGAGATGAACGAATGTTCTATGAAGTTTTGGTATTTAAAATAAAGAGGTCGACCAGGAAAAAGTTAAACAGGAAGATTTTCTGCTAAGGTTCTTCAGCTGCAAGTAGCAGAAACGAACTTGAGGGAGTAGTTAGGAACATTATTAAAAGAAAATTGAATAACCTCATGGAATCCATGAAGGAGCTGATCTACTTACGAAGCTTCAGAAAGGGTGGAAATACAAGATGTTTAATGGGTCTTAGCTATAGAAAGTTCTACACTGTCCTGTCCTAGAAAGGTCATAGTCATGCTTTAGTCTCAAATCATACCCAAACATTGCTCAGGAGATCAAAACTCCAAACTCCTGGGAGAAAAATCTGATTGGCTCTGCTTGATTCAGGTGTCTACTGCTAGGCAAATCAGCTTCATCTGGGTAGGGTCATCCAGCATGAACATGGCTGCTTACATACCACCTGATGGGTCCAGTGGGTAATTCTTAGATACACAGGACTTAGCATCACAATGTCAAAGCTCTTCTCTATTATTTGTATGTTGATTCATCCATAAATCTCTACTGAAACTAGCATAGTGCCATTTTCACAGTAGATACACACTGAATTCATACTGTTTCCCTTTCCTCCATTTTTTCCTGAAGACCTGTAATATATCACACAATCACTACTCAAGCATGGAACATGGGGCACTAATTGTGCTGTTCTCATTTTAGAAATTTCTTAAAATCAGTTAAAGTTAAATTAATCCAATGTATTTCGATATAATTGTTTATAATTGTTATTCAAAAAGCATTGAGTTTATTTTTCACGTTAAAGTAAGTTGCAGTCATTGGAATAAGCTCCTTATAAAATTATTAAAATAATACTATCTGAGTGACAGACAGTGAGGTTTAGCTTTACTGTTATAAAAAGAGTTTGGTCTTTGTTTGTTTAGTTGTGTTTTGTGTTTTGAAAGATTCTAATTATACCCATTCAGCTATCTTTGTCTGCCTCTCTAAGGAATCCCCTAAGTTGAGTGAAATCTGGATGAAATCTACAGCATGTTACTTAGAATACACAAATATTCTGAAAATTTTTAAAGTAGCTTATTTCTTTAGTATTCATGCTTTTAAAAGTCTAAATTTGTTCAGAAATACACTTATTTTTATAAAAACTAATATGTTATACCGTAGTTAGAACCAAATATAAAGCATAACCTGATCAAGACACTTTTATGTAATTTCCTCTAGAGAATATACGAAACTATATAACTAGTTTTATGAACACCAACTACAGTATTATTACTAAAGGTAAATGCAAAACCTAATTCTTGCTTTCCCTGTTTGCCCCAACTCACAACACTCTATATTTTCAGAGTGAAATGGTTTGATTTGAATTGCAAATCTTATCACATATAGTTTTATTCTTTTCTATCAGGATGAGTGACAGTGGTATATAAGAGTTAACAAACCTTATCCAGTTTTAAATACATTTCTGGTATTGAAAGCTAACAGAGCTGAAAGTTGAATGGGAGAAAGCTCAGCTCCTGTATTCACTCTTTTATTTGTGTTCTGAAAGAGCCCGATGGAAGAAACCTGATAGAAATGTCACGGCATTGCTAAATAGATCGAAGGCCAAGGTGGGAAAATAAAAGGTTGGCTTTGTTGCGTCTTTTGTCATTTTATAAGGAATGGATAGTGCTTTCAAAATGAGGGCCCGAGGCTATGCATGTCCTTTAATTTCTCAGACCCTGAGAAGAAGTGAGTCCATCCCTCAATGGTCTACTGAAAGAAGCTTTTAAAGAAACTCCGTGTTCCAAGAACACACATCCCTTGTAAGGATGATAGCAAAATGGGGGGAATCTAAATTAAGGAAGCACATATCCCTGCACATGGGAATATCCAATGCCTGCTTGAGAGTGGATCTGGGAAGATACATCTGCATGACTGCACTGAAACTTGCTTTCTCTGTTCGTTGTGCTTCGTTTCACGGGAACATGGAGTTCATCTTTAAACTGGGTGTGAAGTACAGTGATAATATGGGCATCACGGGAGTTAGCTACATTATTAACTAAAATACAAGTCAAATAAGTAAAAATTGTACATTCTAAGAAATTCCTAGAAAACAGCAATTTGTTTTTTGTTCGTGGCCACAAAGTATTGTGGAAAAGCAAGGTCTTTGGAGTGGTCAGTCTCGAAGGAATAGCCTCACTTCATTTCTAACTTTCTACCTTAGGCAGATTAGCTGACTTTTAGGTCTCAGTTTCTGCTCTTGTTTAATAAAGATAGTAATGAGGAATATATGGAGTCCTCTGGAGGTTTAATTGAAATAACATAGTAAAAACATCAGTAGAAATTATACTCTCTGTAGGGATTAATTTCCTTTTCCCCAATGAAATTCATTCGGTTCTAATGGAGATGATTTCATTTATTTTGAGGTTTTCTTTTTTTAAACTGATGACAACAATTATAGAAGGTTAACCTACTATTGCACTTATAATTAAAATGATTAATCATTTCTTTTTATAGAGTAATAATTATTAGTGATTAAGTAAAAGTAAAAATTTGGAGTTCAATTCTTAGGCAGAATAAATGCTGTACTTCAATCTTTCTTTAATCAGTGAAATTTTAAGGGATAGAATACACTTAATATACATTTGTCTTACAATATGATAATATATGGCAATACAGCATTTTTTGCCTTATAGTGCAGCATCACCACTGATATTGAAATGATAAAATATTTTAGATTGAGGAAACAGAAGAGCTATAGCTTTAACCTAACATTAGGTAAGAAAATAAGTGGTGTAGATATTAGCTCTACAATTTGAATAAAATAATACCTGTAAACAAGTACCTACATATATGTTTTCCTGGGATAGTCCTGGGTTACCTTTGAAAAATCAACACTATTATTAATAAAGCCTGCTTTGCTTTTAAAAGAGAATTGCTAATATAACTATTAGAAGAAAACATATTTCTGTTATAAACTGATTTGTGGGGGGAAAAACTTTTTATGTCTTAAAATTCAGATGCAGTAAAAGAAAATATTAATAAATTCAACCACATTTAAAAGAAATGATATGGAAAACTACCCTAAAGAAAGTAAAATAAATAAATAACAGAAAAATATGTGCAACATATAGCACAGATAAAGAACTAATATATAAAAAACTCTTAAAAACAGAGGGAAAAAAGATTAAATCCTTAACTGACTAAAAGGGCAAAGTAATGAACAGTTTATGAAAAAATATATATATAAAAACATCCTTAAACATATTAAAAGATGCTCACTTTCACTCCTATGAAGAGACATACAAATTAAATCTAGCTCAAGATACCACTTTCACCCAAGAAATCTGCAAACATTTGAAAGCCCGCCATGACCTTCTACTGGCGAAGCTGTGGGGGACGGGCCCCTCATAACACTGGTGAGAGCCACAAAGGGCACCACGCCATTCCCAGGACTTAACGGAAGATATGGCTCCACGGGCATAAAATGTCATGTGAGCAGATTTATTCACTGATGTATTTATTACCTGTCTTAACCAAATACTGGAGACAACCTTACACGATGGATTCCCGTGGAAAAACAAACATGTGGAGTCTCCGTAAACCACCGTGGAGTGGTTCCCAAGATTCAGTGCTAAGTGAAAAACAAAGTGGAAACACCATTTTCTAATGAAAAAAAAAAAAAGAACGAATGAAAAGGGCAATGTATGCACTTGTTATTTTTGTGTAAAGCACCCTAGGGAGACTCCATCAGGATCACGAAAATCATTACCCAGAGGCAGCGACAGGAAACAGTTTTCATACAATGCGACAGTACTGACAGTGAGAATTCACTGAGTGTATCTTTAAACATGGTTTTGGCTTTTGAACTATATTAATATTTCATATAGTAAAAAATAAAATCCTAAAGGACAAAATAACTCCAAATCATACCTGAATAAATTAATAATATACATAAGAAATAAAGTGAATTTAAGTAACTTTTGGATACAGCCCTCCAACAGTACACACTCTGCGGACAAAGACAATCTAAAGACAAATATCTAAGGATATTCTGCATGACCTTAGGGCAAAGAATTACTTGGTATGTTTATAGTTGTGGTATAAATGTAGTTAAATCTGAAAGTTCTTTGTGTGTGATGTTAGAGCACACAGGCAAATATATTGATATTCTTTGAAATCAGGGACTCCGTGTGGAAGGAAGAAGATAACAAATATGTAATGCGAAAGGTGAGGAAGAACCTGTGTGTGTGTGTGTGTGTGTGTGTGTGTGTGCGCACGTGCATTTTCTAGCTCTTTAGATTGCAAGAGGCTAGAAGCAATGACACACCATTAGCAATATGTTCATCTAGAGCTCAGGTCTTGATTTTTAGGTACATTTCCCACAAAGAGGAACTAAGATGCCTTAAAGAAATGACTGATTTCACCCTAGTAATTAATAGCGTCTATTAGCTTGAGTTTGTAATTTAGGTACACATTTTAAGATGTGTGACCTTGGGCGAGTTGCATAATATATTTCTGCCACAATTTCCTCCATGATAAAAATGAGAATCATTACAATAAATAATATTTAAATAACCTGTGATATTTGCCAGGCACTGTCCTAAAATCATTTCTGTTGTTGTATTGGTTTCTTGTAAGAAAAATGGTAACATGAAATGCAGAAATTACCCATTAAAAATGATATATTTTACTCATACATTTTAATCTATTATAAACATAACTTAAAAATATACATAAATTATGACAGATAATATATTTCTTTAACTTCAAAGGGATTTTACAAATCAATAAAATACTATTAATGCCATAGAGGGAAAATGGCAAAGTAGATGAGAGGAACTTTGCATAAAATAAATGAAAATGATTAAAATAAGCATGGAGAAAGTTTAAACCCACTAACGAGTAAGGAAATAAAATTAGAAATGAGTTATAATGTGTCGTTTTCAATTTAACAAGTATTAAAACAAGGTAAGAATTAAAAGCTAGTTAGTATTAATGAGAGTGCATGTTAAAAACATGCTATGTATTAAGCACAACTCTACACTGGTACAAATTTCCAAGCAATTCATACGGAGATCTCAAAACTGTGTATAACATTGACTAAATAATTACATTTCTTAGAATTTATCCCAAGTAAATAATCATGTTTTTTACCAAGGCAGTTACAATGATGTTTTCCCCAACATTGGTTATTATTACCAAAAACCTGTAAACAATTTAAATATTCCACAATGAACTTGAATTGTTAAACATCAATACAGTGCAACACCAAGCAGCCATTCCCAATTGTTAAAGGAAATTACATTAATTGTACATTTTTACATTTTAAAATATTTTCCTAAAATTTTTAAATATAATCTCATTTTAAATGTGTTTTATAATACTAGAAAAAAAAAAACACTAAAAATCTATATCACAGTGAAAAACACTTATAGCTAAATCATAGAATTTATGAATGCCTCATTTTCTTTTTGGGTATATATATTTTTTTTAATTTTTTAATTTTTTATGGTATAATTTTTGACATGATGAAGGAAAGAAGATACAAAAACAGATTCAAATTATGTACTATTTTAGAAGACCAAGTCTTCAGAAACACACACTGAGGTTCTAACATTTCCTCATCTTAGTCATAATACAGTGAACTTGCTCAGTGAACTTTAACTTTATATTAGAGCATCCTTTCAGAGAGCTGCCTTAATTGAGGAAATGTAACTGAGCAACTTAAACGAATATTCAGGTATTGTAAGGAGAATTCACTCTATTTGAGAGTGTTTTGAGCCAAACAAAACTGTTCTTTGTTCTTAGATATGTTGTCTTAAACTTTTCTTAGAGCTTAAAGAGGTGGCTGTTTTATTTGAGAAATTTTCTCATGTTTATAAGCTGTCATATCAGGTGTCCTGGGAAATAATATTTTAACGCTGAGAAAATGTCAAAGGTCACGGTCATTAGTTCTAAATCTCTAATGTGAGTCCTCCATTGAAAAAGTATTTAGCATTCTAAGTAAGATTTACTACATATACCAGAATATTAGCTCCATGAGGACAAGGTTTTGGCTTTTGCTCACTACTATGCCCACTAGAATTTGATATTGTTTTGTACATTGTTTTATGACATTACTTTTTTTCCAGATTGTTGTGTCATTCTTTGCTCCTCTTATCCTACAGCTTACCATTTCTTTATAATCCTTGTTATAATAGTCAAATGTAAAAGACGCTATTTAAATGTTGATGTTCTGTTACCCTTTAGTCTTGAAATACTTCTAAACATATATAGTTACAAGGCCACCTAATATTTTAACGAAGGATTCAATAATTTTAATAATGCCTCCAGGTTTCAAGATACCTGAATTTTCAAACAATGGACAGCAGCATTTTGGGCGTGTTCAGCATATAACTACTGATGTTTCAAACTATATCCAGCTGGTGGTATTTTTTGACTTTTGAATTAAAGCTAGGGTGGACTTACCCATAATCTTGGAGAAACAAAAAGAACCAACATCTCTTGGTCTATGAGAAAATGAATAACTTCATCATCAAGAGTGATGGTGACAATAAGAATGCAAATCACCGCATCAGCATTTGGTGGCATCCTACGTTTCGGGCACCCTGCTCCATCCTGGTGCGACCCCTAACACTCCCAGTCGCTGCAGACAGCCACCTGTCCCAAGGAAACGACCTTACAATACGGAGACCATGTTAAATGATGTTTCTTCTAACAAACATGATATTTTGATCAATCTTTCAGAAGAAAAAAAGTTGAAATACATTCCAACATTTCTTTCACCAAGTTAAAATGTAAAATATTTTCCATTTTTTCCATAATCTCTTAGAAATACAGATCTACACTATGGGACAGAAAATCACTCTGGAAGAGATTTTCCCAAGAAACACCACAAAACTCCCCAAAGTTTAGGGTGAGTCGACCTGGTAGGAGGTACTTACAGCACAGGCTCTGTCCTTCATCTCCTGGTGCCTCAGGATTTTTATCAACAAAATAGGAATTACCTGCTCTATTAGTTTAACGTTGCTGTGAAACCAATTACCACAAACTTAGCAGCTTAAAACAATACTCGTTGTAGTACATTATCTGGCACCTATTAGATAACAAATGCATGGAGACAGTTATTATTTCTATTACTATTAGAGGTTTATTTGGATTTAGGTACCGAATAAAGATGTACAAATGAAATTAATTGGTCAGAGTGTGTAAGCATGATTCATGTAGTTAAAGATGTGATGTGAGACTTATTTTCTAAAATAAAATGGGGGGGCTGGAAACATTTTCTCTACAGGACCAGATAATATAGTAAAGATTTCAGACATTGCAGGCCATATGGCTTTTATCGTAACTCCTGAATGCTGCTGTGGCCGAAGCATGAAGCAGCCCGGGTAAACACATAAACACGCGGGGTGGCCGCATGCCAACAAAACTTTATTTACAAAATCAGGCGGCAGCCAGATCTGGTCCTGGAACTGCAGTGTGGCCGCCCCATCCCGCAAGAATAGATAACGGAACATCTGCGCTACTTGCTGATTTTATTTGCGCTGACTGATCTTCCCTTGACAGCCTATCCTATCGCTACATCTTCACCACATAACCCATTGTCTGAAGCAGGGTGAACTTTGTGATTCATGTTTCTATCATAATTAGTTTTGGGAAAATGGTTTTTGATGAGAAAAATAGGACATGAGAAGCTTAGAAATGTTAGTGCCGCCCTTATTTCTGGCCAGAACTAAATTACTCAGTTCCCCTGAGCCATCTCTTTCCCCACATACATGCTGTAGATTAAAAGTTGCCTTTTTTATTTCTTCCTGAGGTGTTCTGACTATAATTCACTGGGACTGTAGATTTCTGAAGAACACGATCACACCTCAAACAGAATGAAAGCCACACTCTCATCCTGTTAGAATCCTCTTCACAAAAAGTGTGTTGTTGGTGCCCAGGCCACTTTTCCTTGAATATTCTTGTTCATTATGAACTTTGGACAATGTTAAAATCAAAATCAGTAATCCAGAAAAAGGCTTACTTCATTTTGGTTTCACACAGTTTATATTGACTTACCTATATGATTTAGTATTCATTAGTTTTATACATTTGATTTGACTAATTGAAATTATTTGATTAGTTTTCCTGCTCTTGTCTTAGACTTTAGAGAAATCGAAGTCAGGGTGGAGATAATAAAAATGGAATGAGCATTAAACTTAATTTTGCCAAATGTCTGCAATTGGGGCTAAATTCTAACATGTTTAAAATCAATAAAAACAGTATATTAGTTTGTTCTGAAGGAATGAATAACTGTCAATTGACAGGGCACTAAAAGTAGTACTCTCTCTTATAATTTCTTATGTGTTCAGTTAATCTTTGTGGGTTTTGTCTAATATATCTGTTGAATGATATGTGAATTGTTACAATTTTTAATCACAGACATACAGATTTTTATGCGTCTTTTATTTATTCTAAAACTGTTATTCTCTCAATAGCTTATATAATTAAAACACTTTTCTGTTAACCGCATATAAAACAACAGCGCCCTAAGCATCAGAGGTCTCCAAATGGAGACAGTCCTGTGATACAAGCACCGAAAATGATGGTGGGGAATGAAAAATAACCCTAGAAAGTGAGACCTGGGAAGCAAAGATCAAAGGTCTATTTCATTTATTTTCCTAACAAACAAAAATGAAGATACATTAACAACGGCACTGTAAGAGATCAAGGACCAGGGAAACAAAGGGGAAACTTAGACCTGGTAACAAAAAAGCTTACATGTGTTACAGAAAAACCTAAGGCTGATTCCACTATTTCTTTTCTTTTCTTTTTTCTTTTCTTTTTTCTTTTTTTCTTTTTTTTTTTTTTTTACCTCTGACATGAATAAAATGCATCACGAGCCATCTCTCTAACCCTTAAGCTACATGTCCCAATACTGTGGAGATCCCTTCAAACGTGATATGATGTGTCCTATGTAAACCATCAATTTGGAAAGGCTGATATTTCAAAATGTTTTCTTTAGTTCTCTTAACTAAAAATAATAAAATAATGGGCTGAGCACAGTTTCAGATTGAACTGAACCATGGGGAAACTGTTTCAAATTAAACACGAACTGCTCCGAATGCAGCCAGCATGAAGAGATAAGGGTTCACGCACCTCTATGAGAGCGTTCACACACAACAAACCCCTTCTTGTTTACACGCCTATTAAGAGTTCCCAGCTGCTGAAATTATTTCACTCAATTTGATCCCATCCTCATTCTCCATGGCTCATTTACCAATGCCTATACAGGGCTATTCATGTTCCTTGGGAGAAAGTGAAGGTGAATATTTTATTTACAAAGGCCAAAGACAGACAAAAAGGATTTCAACAATTGCTGCTACAATTCAGATTCCACAGTTCCCCTTAAAACTATCTTCTCTATCTGGAGTCATGCATTTGAGTTCCTTATTTCAAACTCCCAATGACCACTGTCAAAGTAGGTCGAGGACAAAGCTTTAAACAGGGCAAAGAGGTCAGATTCCCAGGTCCGAGGTTCCACATGAAGAATATTTAGCATATTTAGTATTGCTTCCAACTTTTATAATCTAGTTCTTGCTTACTTGTTAGCTACTTGCAGAATCTTTCTTTTTGGTTTTAATTGATGAGGAATTTGCTTTATTACAGAAGCATAACTCTCCCTATATTAAGTAAATGTAGTTAAATCAATAGTTGCTTTTGGCAAAGCTACTATGTAGTGTTGGAAATCAGGAGAGTGAGTACACTTTGGGGTGAGTAGTCCCTGGAAGGGAATACCAGCAGACTTCTGAGAACTTGGTAACGTTTCTTGAGCCGAGTGCTGACATCACAGGCACTCTCTAAGAAAATTGATCATTCTGAACATGGATTTATGCACTTTTTGCATTTTCGTTTTACCTTAATAAAAAGTTCACTTAAAAATTAAACACTCTTTTTTGCTTATATCAAAACAGGCTATATGATGTGCTGGAGAATAAAGAGCATAGCTGTGTTATATAACCTATAGTCCATTGCTAAATTGTGATGGTGATAGCAGGTAGGCCTTTGTCTTCATGAAAATCCTTCCAATCGTTCGCCTTTAAGAAGGACATAGGCATCCTACAGCCATGCCACCCTGGACATGCCCAATCTCATATGATCTCAAAAGCTGAGCAGGGTCAGGTCTGGTTAGTACTCGGATGGGAGACCACCTAGGAAAACTACGCGCTGTAGGTGTCAAAAAAAAAAAAGGATATAGGCTTTTGGGTTAAGACAGGTTGTTTGACTGAAGAGTTACTTTTTTTGTTTTAAAAATGAAATATAGTTATAAGATCTACAAATAAAGATGTTTTTACAAAACAGTTACGTTTAAAATACATATTTCGAATATTTTATATTATACATGTTTATAGATAACACATATAAACACGTGCATGTACTGTTACATATATAGTTCCTCACACACACAAATACATGTGCACACATATTTTTCCAAGCACAGGCAAGTCCCTGTTACTCTGGTTTTACGTGTATATTTTTGATGAAGTATAGTACATCTCATAAATGTATATAATGATCATATCTATATTACATAGGGATTTTAACTTCTGTCAAAATAAAAAAAAAATCAGTCTCAATTAAAGCAAATAGCCTTCAATTTTACTTAACTCTCAGTCATTCTGACTTAGTCAGAAATTAAGGTATTAAATTGAGCAGACGCAGACATTAAGATTGAAGTCACTTCTGAACTAGGATAGCAATGTGAGGCACTTGATGTACAGAAGGCCCTTACAATAGGCTACCCTATAAATTTCAAGAAACTATGGCAAAACAGACAACTTTTCTCCCATAAAATGATAATTATAGAAATGTAATTATTTGCAAATAATGTTTAACTCCTAGATAACAAAAACATTTATACTGTTAATCATGAATCCTGTGTATCCCTATATTCTATTCAGTTTCAAACTGAATAGAACTGAGTAAGTGGCGGAATAACAATGCAAAAACATAGGTGCAGGTGAGGTGAATCTGATAAAAAAAAATAACTTCATGTAAAAATTTTTATTCCTGTTAAATACTCCCTGTTTTGAACATTAAACATTGTAGAAGGATGAAGCTTGCCTTATTTCAAAACTAAGGATAGAAGCCAGCCTCTAATTCATCAGGAACTCTTTTCAGTTTATTTCACTGTTATTGTTTTGGGAAAAATTGTGCTGTGCACTTTTTTCACTTAGTATCAGTGGTACAAAGACGGATGTATGAAATAGGGACTTTTTGTTAACATACTATACACTGATGTGCTTGATTTTGTTTAATTAAAAAATGACATAAATGTAAACATCTTAGAAGACTCCTTAAACAGGCCTCATTAACAGATAATCTTAAAAACTTGGTAAATATTTTATATATTTTATCATGGTTTTTCAAAATATATATAGTAAATTAAGAGCTTTTTCAAATAATTAACATTTCATCTATTTTCAAATCTGTAAATTGGTAAAAGTAAAATAAAATGTGGCTTGATGCCTCTTTCATAATTTCTAAATATATAAGATGGTTTAATTTTATTTCCCAGGGGGGAAAAATAATAATCATATGTTCTGATGGTTTTTCAGGTTGATTTATTTCTTAGTTTAATAAATTAGATGAAAATTAATTTGGTACAACTGATTTTTTTAAGAAAATAATGAGCTTCTGAGAATTAAAGGCTGGCAAATAAGCAGTTTTAGAAAAAGAATGTGACATCAACAAAGATAAATTATGTAGAGATTTTTATACCTATCCAAATTAGCCTATTATGTTTAAACCCAAATCAAAATCATGTATAATTAAGGACAATCACAGAAATTGTTATGTCTCAAAAAATCAATCCTTTCTCATTTAGAAAAAGTTTATCTTCTTACAAAAAAAAAAGCATATACATGAAAGAGAATGGTAACTAACACTCAAATGTTAGTTCTTCCTTTGTAAAATTCAAACACTAGACTAGATTATACTCTTAGCCTGTGATTAAGAATTGGTAATTATCTAGTAAATGCAGACTAAAAAATTAGAATCTCTTATATTTTCCATTTTTGTACACTAAATATTGTAAATTTCAGAGGCTATGACTGAAAGAAAAGCTATCCGTTTAAATTGCCTTTTGTGCAAATGGTTGGTCTTAGCCTCCTAGTTGAAGAAGAAATAAAGTGGGAATACGTAAGTGAGGCACGCTTGGTGAATACCCAGCTTTTCTAGTGCACTGTTACCTGACAAGTGGTGCCACCTCGTCAGCTCATTTAGGTATATGTTGGCAGCGACACTGAAATTATGATATTATAGATGGCATTTGTCTTCGTATCGCCCAAATCAGACAGAATGCCAGCAACGTACTCAAGGATCATATATTCTCAACTCATCCATCTTAAAGATGCTCATTTAATTCATCATTTATAAAGATCACAAAATGGATTATTTTGAATAACTAGTCAACATCCATAATGTGAATTATGTGTGATTTTCTAGACCACTACCAAACACAACAAATTGTAGACAGTATGTAAAAAGTACATAATATAGATCTAATATCAACTTCTCACTAATTTTTCCAAAAAAATAAATAAATAAACTGGTGCAGCTGAAGGGAACATTTCTGACCCAGACCTTCTTCTTCCATTGTCCTTATTTCCTCTCTCATCTATGTTATTCTGTCCACTTTCTACTCAATTCGCAGCCCCTACTGGTGCTAGGGCTGCCGTAGCAAAGTGCCACAGACTGGGCGGCTTAAGCAACAGAAATGTACCGTCTCACAATCTGGAGGCCAGAAGCCCAAATCTAAGTGTTATCAGGGTTGGTTTCTTCTGAGGACTATGAGGGAGGATCCACCCCAGGCCACTCTCCTTAATGAGTTCAGTATTTAAGTCTAGTTCTTTGTGGTCACACTGTACTCATTTTTTAATTACTTATTTTTATATATTTTCCAGAGACTTTTTTTTTCCTTTTTTTTACGCCTACAGCACCTTGTCTTCCTAGGTGGTCTCCCACCCAAGTACTAACCAGGCCTGAGCCTGCTTAGCTTCTGAGATGAGACATCAGGCCTGTTCAGGGTGGCATGGACATAGACCATGGACCGTGGTTCCACTGGGGTGCGAATCCAGGACCTTCTATGTGGAGTGTAGACATGCTAGCCACTACACTATGGAACCATGTCCGATTTTCCAGAGACTTGGAATGTGTATTTTAGTAACATTTTCAAGAATTCTATGGGATGGCATTTTTTTTTTCCTTTTGATATTTCTCACCTGAGCTATTCTCTTTATTTGGAGATTTTCATGAGGGGTCTTGATAAAAATCTTAGATAAGAACTTATGTCTATGATATGGCAATTCAGTACTAAAAACAAACACATGAAACTTAAATTTTAATGATACCGAATAAGTAGAGTGATTTAGCTCTGACAGTAAGAATTCACATGAAGAAAATAACATGTGGTGATGCTCTGGAAAGTGACTGAGTTGCTACCTTATATTTGAACGTCATGAGAACACTCTTGAGAGAGACGACAGACCTGAAGAAGGAAGCCACGAGGAAATCCAGACGAGGAGTTTCTTAGGTCGAAGGACGAGCTAGGGCAGAAGAGCTCGGCAGAGGTGCAGAGGGAAGGAAAGAGACCAAGCTGGCTGAAGCTTAGAATGCTTACAAGATAAGCTGTTCAAACACAGAAGTTGGGCTTTTATTCTTGAAACCACATGGGAAGTTACCTGAGTGTTTTATACAAAAGAGTGACATGACATACTTTTTACAAAGATCCTTCTCTGTGGAGAATGTTAGAAGGATGGCAAGAGAACTAGGGCCAGATAGCAGGTTATTGACTCCATACCTCTTTCCTTCCATCCTCATTTCCTTTCTTTTTTTATTTCCATGCTTTTTAGAGACAAAATAGAAAACTCTCAGAAAAGAAAATCCTATCAAACAGTAACATAAGCTTCTGAAGACAGAAACCTCACTTTCTGATTTCTCTATAACTACAGCTAGTATGGTACCTCACATATAACTGATGTTGAATAGCTAATTTTAAACAATGAAAATAAGTTGAAAAATGAGTCATCAAGAATGAGTTAAGTCAAATATATAATTTTCTACAATTTTAGAGTTTATCATACTGTCTCCATATATTACTTATTAGAAATACAATCAGGGAACATTTTAAAATGCTTTCATACCCTATCTTGCCTTAGGCCATAATAACAATTGAAAAAAAAAA
>CM053512.1:4064964-4083463 GCA_028627145.1 Eidolon dupreanum | reverse complement strand
ATATATCATTTCCGATGAGTCACTGCAGTCTCCAGGCATGAAGTTCCCTAATAAACATGACAAACCATGATGACGCAGTCTCCTCTACCACTTTCTTGCTTTAAACGATTAGGCAGAAAACAAGCAGAGTCTGTCCACACGGAAGCACCTTCATGTGCAGTTACTTACTCCAGAAACTTCGGGAAGTGGACGCAGTGGTGTTCCAAAAGGTCCTGGGTACCGGTCATCAGCAACACACTTCACCCCGGCAGTTATCTCTGGGTGCAATAAATGATCTCTAATGGGATTTTTTTTTTTTTTTTTTTTTTTTTTTACTTTAAGTCAGTGAAATGTTATTGATGTAACATTCTGCATTTTTATCTAGATACTGATTATTAAGCTCGGTCATTTGGACATTTCTCCCACATTTTGAGTTTTTTCCCCACATATTTTACACGTATAATCATTAATTTTCTGTCATTTCTCCACCTTCTGTCACTACTGTTTATTCCTTTCCACATTCTCATCCAACTGCTAATAAAGAGATCTGGTGCTAATCAACAGAACAGACTTTCATCATTTCTGCTTTTTTGCCTCTTCTCTCTTAAATATATTTTTTAAAAGGTTAATGCTTACGTTCTAGAAACATCGTGAGCAGATAGAAATATGCATGATATGTAGTTATTCAGATCTGGTACGGGAACATGAGTGTTGAGAAATTAAGCATGCAAAAGTCGAGAAATGCCAAAGTCCAGATGCTCATAGAAACATCAATTTATCTACGTTCAGAAGATGTAGAAATAAAAACATCCATCATAGGTTCCTTAATGGAGAACTGTTTATGCAGTGTATGTGCATTTGTACAATTAAAGTTGTATTGTGTGGTACACAACATCTTATGCGTTTCACAATTTCACAATGGTTACGCTTTAGAAAATAAAGGATGGAAATATTGAGACATACTGCACTCATGGTCGTACAGCTGCCCGGTTCTCACATATCACGCTCCTGAATTAGACACTGGCATCCCAATATTGACCTCTTATAATTCATCTAATCATTGCATAAAATTTCACCCACAGAAAGCATTTATCTTAGATTTGGCTTTCGCTAGCTTTATCAAGCCATCTGCTCATCATTATTTCAGTGCAATGGCTCATGGAGGACTTTGTCAGAACTGTATTTCCCTCAAAAAGTTTTTAGACACTGGAAAGTGGTCTAATAGTTATTTAAAACAAAAATACTCTTTAAATAAGCTTTTTACTATTTTAATATTTAATATTTTATTTGTGTTTGAAAATTTGCGAGGTGACATTTACTGTTATTTTCTTCTTCCTGAGTGGTTCATTAATATAATATATAACATATAATTATATATTACATATATATATTAACATGTATAAATATATACTCCCAAGGCTGTGGTCAGGCTCACATATTCTTTTTTATTTTAAGGAAGTTCAAAAATATACATCGGATGTTCTTCAATCAGTTAGTATTATTTTACTTGGCTTCATGAAGAGAAATTTTGTATCTTCAGTAAGGTAAGAAATAATATAACTTCTATCATTTGAGTTTTTAAATATTTAAAAAATCCATCACCTTTTTACAAGTATTTATAGTTTAATATGTGTGTTTTCCTTCTCATGTCACTATTTGGATTTTCTAATGGGATTTATTAATTTCAACTCTTCACAATTTACTTCTCCTTTATTATTTTTTTAAAAATTTAATCATGACTTCATAAAACATTGTCAAAAAATTGAGTCTTTTCATAAACTCACAATTGTTCTACTTCATAAAAAATTGTCAAAAAATTGGATCTGTTCATAAACTCACAGTTGTTCTTCGTTTGTCTCTATTTCTTTGTTGACTTGGTTTGGCTTGGTTTTAAATATCTCCAGTGGACCATAGCATGAAGTAGGCCTTATTCAGTTCATCACTCTTTTTTCCTCCAACGTAAGTTTCATTCGTCTTCAGAATAAAACTCCATATTCTTGCCTGTTTATATCTCCTTATGAATTTGAGGACTATTTTCTGTAATTCCTTTAAAATTCTATTGAGATTTTAATTTGAAATAGATTAAATTCATAAATTGGCAAGAATGGATATTTCTATAACAATTAGTATTTCTAGCTAAGAACAGAGTATGTCAATCCACTTACTGACATTTTATTTTAATTTTTTCGATGAGAGTGTGTAACTTTATTTGTCCTGCTCCAATTCTCATGAAATTTATATCTCAATAGAAGATTACTGCTTGCTATTGCTAATGAAATTTTTTTCAATATTTTTCCTGTGACAATTGCTAGTGAATACTATATATTTAGCTTTATTTATCAGATATCCATTTATCCTTTTAACTTATTTTATTATTCATTTAGTTTTTTGTTTGAATTTATCTTATTAATCTTTCTGTTATGGGTGATACTTCTGAAGGAATTATTTTCTGAATGCCATGGTATTAATATGCTGGGTTTAACGACTGAGTTTAAAATGAGGCTGTAAAACTGAGAGGACTACTTCTTAGGGTTGCTAAAACTTAATACTTAGAATGAGTCAAAGTGAGAAATAGCAGAGTGGTCTCAGCTTTGGAGTATTGTTAATGATATGCTTTCCAGTACCAGTATGTATGGAATATTATTTCATATCATGTAGAAATGAAAAAATAATTGATTTTTTTTTTTTTTTTTTTTTTTGGTATTCGCACAAACACATTGTACAGTTTTGTAGAAGTTACAGCAAATCATTCTCAGGGCTGTCAATGGCTTTGGAATTACTTAATCTGCCTAATATTACAACATAAATAACACTTAAAATAGAATCTTTATGAAAAGTGTGCAGAGTAAAAAAAATTAGAATACACATGAAAGATTCTCTGTTGTTTTCCTTACAGACTACATACAGCATATGTGATGCAATTAAAATTTTGGTGTCATTTTTATCTAAAAGTTAAACTCTCTCAAGTTTTTTTTTTTTTTTTTCAGAGAAGGTAATAATTTATACCTATCCTAAAATTACCTATAATTTATCCCATTATAATGAGCCTGTATTGTAATTTTTATGTGGTCGTGCAGTTATTTTAAACTCCTATGCTACTGCTTATTTATGAGCATACTTATATCATGTGTGGCATAGGAAGGGCTTCTCCCAAATTACTCCAAAAGATTTTCTAAAAACATTTTGCTTTCTGGGCCAGTGCCTTTGGGCTCCGCTAGTTTATAGGTCTTAGTCTGCAAAAGAGGACTGTGTTTACAAAGGAATAAAGCAATGGTTCTACTAAATTAGAAACTAAAACTGGCACAGAGATAAGTGAAAGCATAATTTTGATAACTTTTTTACAGAATGCTTAAGAGATGATTATAAAAATGTCAAGTTGGCATAGCTAGATTGTGGGACGTATGGCTTAATGGCCAAAAGAGAAACATGCCATGAACATTGGAAGGTGGAAATAAAGCATTAAGTTCTCAAAAGGCTGTGAGATCATATAAATCTCATACAGACACGTGGTTGTCAGCGGGTCTCAGTATGCCTTCTGTTCATGGTCCAGTCTGTTTTGCCAAAGGCTGGCCCTGCCAATACTGGCCCAAGGGCCCCCACCAGATGCTTGACTGTGGGCTTACAGGCTCTCTGTGATCTCCCCGTTTGCCTCTTTGTTCTAGTGCCTGGATGTGCTTAGTGTGTTTGGTTCACCTCTAATCTCCTGCTTCCCAACCTGTGCTTGTGCTTCGGGCAGCTAGATCAACAGTTACTTCTCTCAGTATACATCAACTTTCAGACTTTCACTTCCCTAATACCTCCCATATTTGTACAAGATGCATTTCCTATAATCAGTTTCTATTTACCGTTAGTCAAAGTCCCTCTACTCATTAAAACTTACCTAATATATTTGGTGACATCATTGATTAAAAATTTCTAGTTAATTTTCCTTCATTTATAGAAATCAGCCTAGTCTTTAAAATTTTATTATTTTATTTCTTCATAACTTAATTTTTTAGAATTTATTTTAAATGAATATAAATATTTTAATGTAAACATTTAGATATTTAACTGTACCTTTAAAATAAGCACTACTACATTTAAAATGTGATAAGAGAGTAATATCCAAAATATATAAAGAACTCATACAACTCAACAGCAAAAAACAAACACTCCAATTAAACAATGGGCCGAAGACCTGAGCAGATATTTCTCTAAAGAGGAAATATAGATGGCTAATAGACATATGAAAAGATGCTCAAAGTCACTAATCATCAGAGAAATGCAAATTAAAACCACAATGAGATACCACCTCACACCTGTCGGAATGGCTATCAACAATAAATCAAAGAACAGCAAGTGTGGACAAGGATGTGGAGAAAAGGGAACTCTCATACACTGGTGGTGGGATTGCAAACTGGTACAGCCACTATGGAAAACAGTCTGGAGGTTCCTCAAAAAATTAAAAATGGATATACCTTTTGACCCAGCAACTGCACTCCTGAGTATCTATTCAAAGAAAACCAAAACAATAATCCGTAAAGATCTGTGCACCCCTGTGTACATGGTAGCACAATTTACAATAGCCAAGATATGGAAGCAACCTAAATGCCCATCAACAGACAACTGGATAAAGAAGTTATGGTTCATATATACAATGGAATATTACTTAACCATTAAAAAATTGAAATCCTACCATTTGCAATGACATGGGTGGACCTAGAGGTTATTATGCTGAAATAAGTCAGACGGAAAATATAAATACTATATGACAAACTTGAAGTGAATACATTTAACCTTAGTTATGGTATAAATAATGGTAAACATATAGTGTACCTTTAAGTCATTAAAATGTCTTTAAAAAAGATAATAGCATATTACCAGAACATTAGAATCCATAGTCATGATTTTCAAACTTCAGCAATCTACATTTGATATAGTTCTGGCCACAGCTAAATGCATATACTTTTTATTCTGTATCTGAAAATCCTATTATCTGCAGTCATCAGTATGCACACAGTTGCCTTCTAATAGATCCATCAAAGAATGGCTCTCAGAAGGTCAGCCTTGAAGGACCCAAGAAATATTCCCCACCCACCAGTCTTCCTGCAAGTAACAGTTCATATCTGCAGGTGATTCAACATGGGCTCTTTGAGAGGATGCTTTGAATTGTCTTAAACAAAGATTTAAGCTAGAATTTACTGAAAAGTTATTGGAGTAGACTGAGATGTCATTACTTGCTAAACTTCATTATCCTTTTACCCAGCAAGGTAGGTTACCAAAAATTTGTAGCAGTTTTTGAAAAACATTCTAAATTTTCCATACTTCTACCATACTGTGTTGAACTGGAACCTGGGAAGCCGAACGGAGCAAGTCAAGCCCAGGCCTCATCCTTTTTCACTTCAGTGGCTTCCGTATTAGTTCCCTTCCCCCACGTTTTCACAAAACACCAGAAGCAATCTCATTCCAGGGTTGATCTTCCTACAGAGGCAAATCTTTGTCCTGTCATCTTTAAATGTCTTCCCGCTACTCAGAGAATAAAGTACATGTTTATTAGTATGATTTATCCCTCACCACCTTAAACTTTAATCCTGTCATAGTATCCTCCTTCATATCTATTAAATTAGAAAGCCATAAGCAGGTGCCTGCCTTACTGTGTCTTACTTTTTCTCACCTGCCAGTCTTTGAACCTGCTTTTTTGTTTTACTATTCCTGGAAAATCCTGCTCATTTTTTGGTTAACACAGAATTGCTCCCAAGAAGATTTCCCTAATACCCATTATTATGGTTTGTAAATATCTTGTTGGGACCTTCTAGGATTATGATAACTAATTTAATAAAATATTGGAATTATTTGTATATAAGCCTATATCCCTCACTAGGCTGTAAACTTTTTGAGAAGAGGAACTGAGTCATAGAAACTTCTAAATCTCCAGTGGCTGGCACAGAGTCGGCTGCTTAGTGCTTGGTAAATATGCAATCAACAGCACTCATGCTGTAAGTTTGTAATGAATTACGTATTGAGAGAATCGATCATTTCATTAAATCTTTACAAATACCCATCTGTACATTTTTGTTGGATAGTTAATAGTGATACCTAGAGAAGTGTTAGAATTGGCCTAGATACTTATATGGAGTTAAGAATCACAGAATTGGCATGGGACTGACATTAATCTAGTAAAATTACCTGTATGATAATTCTTTATTCTCTTGAGCTTTTTCTTCTTTCTTCTTTTTTGTTTCAGTAATAAAATTGAAAATGTATGTCATGATGTAAGGGAAATATAACCAAAGACCCACATCTGCTAGAGTAGAACCATTTCAGTAATTACTAAAGTTAATGACTGTGAAAGCAGGACTGCTTGTTCCCGAGAAAAATATTTCACTAACAGTATAAGCATAGCAGCTTCCAAAGTTAGAAATGAGCTGAAAACTTTTGAAGTCATTATCTCAAAATCGCCTTTAGCCCTGGCATAACTTTCTGAGAGCCCTTTCTAGGGTAAATTTAGAAGCAGGGCAAGAGATTCAAATGAATATTTTTGTGCATTTGCACAGCTCAAGCCTACACTTCTGGAGAGGAGCCGTCCTAAGATGAGCTCTTTAGCTGTCACTTCTCAGCCATTACAGAAACTCGGCGGCTTGGATTATTAAAACTCAGATTTTAGTAATTTGATAAATTTAGAGTCCATGTTTCTGCCAACACTAAGACTTTTTGTTTAAGAACTCTCTCATCACTAAGTGAAATATAAATTTCCTTAACATTTTTGTGGGTCCCTATTAGCAATACTGCAAATTCTGCCTCGTTTGTCTACATGTGGAGTCACACAGCTTTTATAATGGGAAAGCCCTTCCCAAATCATCTTTAAATGAAACTGCAACAAAATACCTTGGCTTCAGCTTTAGTTAGAGTCAAGCCTTTCTTTCTCCCTTAGGACAAGCACCTCATTAAAACACATTTCCAAACCACTTATGTGATTGTGTGACACTCCGGATCTCTTGGGTGCTTTGCAGACTGCGGGGGAAATCTGCTGATTGTTGATCGCTTTGAAGACAGTTCAGATCTGGGTTGATTTCAGGGTCTGAAAAAATTCCCCAATGAACGGAATTCTAATAGGGCTTTTCAGAGATTGGCTGTCCTCTAAGGAACTGCCTGGGCAGGAGAAGTAGCTTCGAGGGCCGATGTGCAGCTGATCATTTGTGTGATCGCAGACAGTTCTCCCAAGCTTTATTCGCTTTATTTACTTGGTTGGAAAACTAAGTATGTGTGGGAGTGGGATGTGGAACAGATGTCAAGATTATCTCTTAAATAACTTCTAAGAAATCCTTAGTACATAACTCTGGTGTTGTGTGTTTATGAATTTATTGGTTCCCAGGATCATATCAAATAAAATACCTGAATTACCATGGGTTTTCATGCTTTTCCTGTGTTTGGACATTCTCCTTTGAGAAGGCTAATCCCTCATGTCCCCCTGCCCCCACACATATACTCCTAAGACACATAATTTCTGGAGAGAATTTCTTAATTCTGTCCCACCATGAATGTAGATGAAACGTCAAGTTCATTCTTATGTAGGAGAGTGATCTGGAATGGAAAACAGTGGTACAAATTCATATCTCTGTGTATTCCTCTTCTATTTCCTTCTTTCTTCACAAAGTTATTTTATGTCTTTGGTTGTTTGTGTTGGAGGGGAGGTGGCATTCTTTTTTTTCATCAGTGTTATTAATAATTTCTTTATAACTCTTAGAATTTGTAGCATCATTTTATCTCGGGCTGTGCCTTGATTTCTGGCTTGAAAAACACCTTACTCTTCTGGTTCCAAGTTCATACACATTTTTTAAGTATTTTATAAATTCTTCTAGTGGTCCTTTTGCTTCAGGATTGCTCTCACCTTTCTTTAATACCTGTAATAAATAAGCAAGGATATAGAAAATATTTGTAAAACTATGAGAGGAAAATACATATTATAATCAGGGATTCTGAGACACATCCTAAACAAGATGGAGTTGACATTTGTATTATTCTTTCCTTCCTTTTACATTCGTTCGCTTTTTTAAGAACCAGTGGTTTTATTTTCTTCTGAGCTATCCTTTATTGTGTGAGAGCATTCCGTGTCTCACTTTCCAGGATCCATCGACTGTCACAGACACATATTTTTGATCAGCCCTACCTCAATTTAAATACACATTCTTACATATTATTAACTTAGGATCTTTATTTTTCTACAGAAATCTCTCTCTCTCACACACACACACACAGACACACAATCTTACAAATTATTCTTTATGTTGCCTGATTTTTAAAAATGTATTTTAGACTATCATTTGAACACATTTTACACAACAGCAACAATGTTATTCTAACTCTACATAGGATGAAGATCACTCAGGTAGATAAAAGCATCTCAGAATTTTAGCTCTTTTAGTTCTTCATCTCAGGATGATGTTCGAAGACTGGTATCAATAAACTAAAATATCAAATAAGCCAGAAACTCCTGACAATCAAGGAAGCTATATGGACAAGTAAAAAGAACAAGATTTTATCCAGATTTCAAGGATTTGTATGTAGATCCAATCTTTTACTAGCTGTGTGTTCTTGAGAAAATTATGTTGTTTTCTGTGTATGAAGTTTTCTCATCTTTAAAATGGAACTCTAAAATTACCTGTGTTTTAGATTTGTTTTGAGTAAAATAAGTGAATATGTGTGGTTTACTTAAAGTCTAATACATTGCACATACTCAGTCAAGAGTAATTATTATTATCGTATTTTAAAAAATTCAGTGTTTTAAAAATAGTTGGAAACATTTGGACTATTTGGAAATAACTGAAAAGAATAAATTGGCAAATCTTTAGTAGCTTTTTAGTTGATTATGCATGTCAAATAGTTTAAAAATTAATTATCTTCCAACAGCAACGTACACACCAAGTGAAATACCAGGTTCTTCTCCTTGCCTTGGTTCTATGTTTTTATGCTTTAAAGTTTGCATTGTCTCATCTACTTAACATTTACTCAGACCATTTAAAAAATGCACGCAAGAGAGAAAGAGGAGAGAGAGAGAGAGGGAGGGAGGGAGAAAGGAAAGAAGGGAAGAGAACTTTTAAATATTAGGTTCTAAAAGAAAAATAAACCTACCTAAACAATTGCAGCAGTTGTATATGGATGCTCTGTGCTTTTGTGGCAAGGTTGCATCATATAGCAAATAGTTAAACTCTTACAAACACTTTATGTAAACATTAGATGTCAACTAATTGGTCTTCAAAGTGTGTGTAAACCTGAATCTTCAATTACAAGATATCTGTGTGACCTTATGTTCTCAACCAGAGCTCATGTCTGATCACTCTAAATTGGAATTCTCCTTTAGGCTTCCTTGTCCTTTCTTCCTTCCATTCTTGAAAACTGACAAAAAAGTTTTTTTTTTTTTTATATGCTATATTAGTCAAGCAACAGACTCTTTCGGATTTTGAGCTATCCTTAAACTCAGGAAATCACTGCTGAGTCCCTATTAATCCAATTGCGATCAAATGCAACATAGACTTTATGAAGTATTTTGCTTCAAACCACATTACTCATTATGTCATTTTCTTCTTTGAAACTTCTTAACTCAAGTGAATATTATTATAAATAGATAGTCTTCTCTTAATTAACCTTTCACATAAGGTTAATAGAGATTTTGTGAATTTAGAAAAAAGTATCTGAAAAATTACTAGTACAAAAGAAATACCGATTAAAAGGCATGCAGTAAAACTCCAAGGAAAATATGACTAGTTTACTTATAAATATATTTACTTAAGATTTTCTGTACAAAGAGAATTTTAATTTCTGATGGAAAGCTAATTGGCTATTTTCCTCCTAGGATAAAAAAAATAAATAAATAAAGCTTATATGCAGATGGGCTTTAAGAACATATACCGTCTTTAGATTCAAGGGAAATGTTTAAATATTTGAACAGTTTTGTATGTTTGTATGTAAAATGTAAAGTGACATATAAGATATATTAAAAAGAAAACTTAAATTTTGGTAGACATAGCACTCGGAGTATCATTTTAAGAATATACGATGACAAGAAACTAAATTTAATTTTGAAGTTGCTTTATAAATTATAGTTGGCTATAGAGTGATAATTTTGTTTTCACTTAAAAGTTTCATTTAAAGGTTTCGCTAAAACTTTTAAATTGTTATAACAAAACCCTGAGTGAAGAATGCTGTAAAAATCCTCCATCGAGGAAGACCTAACGCTGCACCTGGCCTGCCTTTTCCTGGCAGAGACCTCGAACGGAGCACGTAACTTCCCTGCTCTGTCTCTTCATCCACAAACTAACTTAACGATACTACGTTATCTCGAAATGCAGCTTCAGTGTTAGTAAAGCGAGAACTAAAGACCTGTGCGAAGAAAAAAAATCAGTGACTTGTTTGCTTTATTGTGAATAGTCAGTCAAGTACATCATTTTCACATAGCCTCCATATGTGATAAAAAGGCATCTACTGTACAACGTGTGCTCCATATACACGCACATGAACACATATATGTACACACGTGTGTGTGTGTGTGTGTGTGTGTGTGTGTGTGTGTAATTTGTTTGCAGGTTTGTTTGTTTTGTACTTTGTTTCTGCCACGCTCCCAAATGGGTTTGTGGAAGCTTCCTCAGGATCCACACCAATAGTAACCCACATATCCCATTAAAGCACTTTATCAAAATAGACTTGCTATGGATAAACTTTCAGATAACTGGCAGTCAAGGCAGAGGAGGAACTGTGATATTACACTGCTCTCCTTGTGATGGAGGAAATCAGCTGATTTCTCAGGGAAGAAGAAAATCCACGCTGACGTTTATCGAAAACAAGGTTGAATGGGTAAAGCTGGATCATGGGTTGTGGTGAATCCCGACCATCTCAGTGAGTTTGACTCAGTTCGGCAGGGAAAAGTGAGATACTGCTGTTCTTGAAGAGATTAATGCTAAGACGGTCACACTGCCTTCAGGGGTAGGTTAACCATGTGCCTCATTGGAAAGTTGAAAATCTGAAGTCCGTTCTGTAGTTCAGAGATTTACTGATGAGGTTGCCCCCAGGTGAGTGGGAATGGAAAAGGAGACAAACACACAAAACGGCGAGACTGGCAAAAGGAAAAGAATAATGAACCCACTGATGACAAGTAAGACATAGGTTGGGAGCGTGGGAGTCAAAGAGTGACACTCTTTTGTGAGTTTTTATCTGTGGTAACAGTTGAATGAACAGAGGAATCAGCAAGAAGATATGTTTGGAGAGATGTTAAGTCAGTGTTAATAGTTGAAAATTCAGTATAAATATCTCAAATCAGGAGGGAGTAAATACTCGGGTCATCATCTTGATAAGCAGTTCTGTGATAAATGCCTCTACAACAATCGTATTTAGAATTACTGCAATTAAACTAGTGATTCCGATTAGTTTGGGGATGATAGAAAAATATAATCGGTGGTCTTCATTTTTATATTATCCTTTTATATCTTGCGTATCGTACGTTGTGGAATTCTAAAAATAGGCTAAATGAAGAGTTAGTCTGGAAAATACTGTATTTGGTTTGCAGGAACTTGCTTCTCTTTTTTGTATCTCTCTCTCTGCTTCAGTTGTACTCTCTAGGCAAAGAACATTAGCGTTATAATCACCACGCTAAGCTTTAAGTTGAAAACATTTTATTGGTTGACTGAACTTATCATCCATCAGGAGTGTCCACATCTGGCCAGATGGGAAGGAAGTTCAGTGTTTGCATTCCCCAGTCCACACTGCCGAGTTCAGATACTTTACTGGCTAGTTTACAAAGCTTCGCTGTTTTATAGCTACTTAATGTACAGGCTTGTGTACCGTACAGCCCGCCGAAGCACACCCTTTCTCTTACCAGCTGGTAACGAGGGGATCATTTACACTACGTAAAACTTTGGCATCTGGAAAGGAAAACTAATGTGATAAAATCACTCAACTACCAGGAATGTCTACATTTCTGTTTTATTTGGGGAGAATTATTTAATACTAAAATGAGATTTAAGAGAACAAATATTAAGTGAAAAAATGGGAATAAGTCGCATCAGCATATTTTGAATGGCTTCAGAGATATAAAATTTTCTAGGAAAAACCTCAAATAATTAAAAGCTGTATATTTTAGTGAGATATAAGACAAATATTTGGAGGAGGGTAAAGGGACTGCATTGGAAATGAATGTCGACATTATTCTTTAAAATAGGTTTGGAGGTTGTGACAAGACCCCCTTCCCCACATTGTAGCTGTCAGATATATGTGAAAGGCAAGCATCCATCCTAGACCTCACAGACAGATGGAGATCTGTGATTAGGATGCTTGGCGATTATGTATCCTGGGTGTGGGGATAAGAGATGGACTCATTCCCATAGATTCCTATTGCTGTACCATTGCCAGGCATTTTTCTGGGTGCCCAGGGCACAGTTTTGAACAACAAAGCACCGGTCATTGCCCTCCTCATATTATTCTAGTGAGGGAAGAACAAGGTGTTGCAGATGCTGCAGCAGAAGCAGAACAGTGACGAGGCAGAGCGTGATCATTGGCTGGTGAGGGAGGTGACACAGATGAGCCAGGATGGCTTCTGAAGGCAGATAGCCCTCCAGGAGGAGGTGAGTGTAAGATGGCAGCTGACTGACTTAGGAGGTAGCCATGCACGTAGTCTGGTCTTTGGCAGAGAAGTCCTGGTTAAAGAAAAGACTAGAAAGTGTCAGGGAAAAGAAACTGGGTGAAGGAAGGCTGCTATGAAGTCAAACCCATGGACAAAGGAAAGGAAGAGTTTAGTACTAGGACAGAGTGGTAATATTTGGAGAAACTTTTCTGTCACTCTAAGAAATGCTATTTCTGTGATATGTAATTTTTGTACCTTTTTCTTTATAGATATATTTTTCATATATATATATAATTAGTATATAAATATTAAATTTTTTGCAGTCCTAGTGAAGTCAGAATCACAGTGCTTTGACTTGACATATTTTTAAAATTTTCCTCTCATCATATACAAGATTAGATTATCATTATTTGTCCTAATAAAAGTTTATATTTAATGTCCACCTAACTTTGCCTTTTATTTCTATTATTTCATATGTAGAATAACTTGTGGGCCTTGTCACTTAAATAAAAGCATATCCATTATATTGTTATAAATTGATGAAAGCATTTGACTATTTTGTTACATATCCTACGATAGTCATGCTATAGGATTTATAAAGGCTTATTTTAGCTCCAAATTTCATTTCAAGACAGTAAAGGGGAAAATGGAAAAAAAAAAAAATTATTTGCTGAAGGAGTTTGGGGCTGATAGAACTGAAAAATTAGAGAACAGAACCATGCATTTTGGAACATATGCATTTGAAGCATGCATTTTAGAAGCTGCATTTTGGACTTGTCTTTATCCAACTGCACTAAGTTATAAATTAATTGGAACTTTAGCTAATGTAATAAACATTCTTAAGAAGAGTGTCTGATTCTAGTTGGAAAAAAGTTTACATTAGATAAAAAAAAATATTTCACGAAATTTTACAAATGATTAGGGACCTTTATAGCCATATGATTAATTTTATTTTACTCATGTGAATATTAACAACAACAAAAAAAGAAGTTTCTCTTTCTTTATATTTCTTTGTAGACCTTATCTTACTGTGGAGTTTTAAAAATAAACATTTTACCTTTGAATTATCCAGACATCGAGTTCTAGATTAAATTTCCTGATTTAATTGTACATAATCCTAAATAACAATTTGCAAAAATAAGCAATTACTAACTTTGATTCTCTTCATGCTTCTGTGTGATTTCTATTTCTGGTGTATGGAAAAATGTCTATTTGGGCAGGTATAATTATAGCCCACATAATGGGAACAAAAATCCAGAATACCACAGATGATTCAGTGTAAGGCAGTTTACCTTTATTTCTAATCCTGTGGTAAAGCAACTCATATTAGTTCTAAAAACCGTAAGGAAAAAAAAAAAAACCCTAATTGATCATATGCAGGCCAATATCTATACACTGTCCTCAGAACAAAAAGTCCTCAGTATTATTGGCCAAAAGAGAAATGAGAGAAGATGAAAATGTGGAAGATATATGCAAGTGCTATTTGACTGTCTTAAACACTTTAAAAATGCAATCTTTTAAAATGCGAAACAATTTTACAAGGTGATGCCATTTTAGTTTAAGATGTTTACTCTGGGGTATAACACAAGGCATTTATCACTATCGATAAAGTCTTATCTGATTAAATAACCAATGCTAATAATCAGATGTGAGATAGGTCATGTAGCCTTTGACAGACTTTCTTTACCAACACGTATCAGTGCAGACTGAAGACTGAATTCATCCTGTCCCCAAAAGATTTTCCAAATGAACACTTCGAAGAGGGGGTCTCTTAAATCCAGTCATACAGCTTACGCAAATTCCATCATCTCAGATTTGTGAAGATAAAACAGCCAGGTCACAGAAATGATCCCTTAGGTGAATTAAGTGTGGTTCTCCAGCCTGCACAAATGTGAAGACCTGAGGCTGTTAAGTGGCCATATGTGCGTACACATGTTTAGCGTTAAGGCTGTAAAGCAAACACTAGCAATCAACATCAGATTGATTTTGGAGCGTATGTCTTCCAAGACCCCACAAAATCTGGACAACAACTTGGGAAAGGTTCAGAAAAGTTCTTACACAATATGCCTCGTTCTCAATTGCAAGAGATTGTGCTCACATGTTAAACTCACTCAGAGGCTCCCTAAAAATACCTTTGATAGAACTAAAAAGTGAAAATTACAAAATCTATGTGTCATCACCGATCTCCATCATACTTCCCAGAAGACAGCAACTGTTAAGCTTCATCAAACCCTACTGGCTCTGCTGACACGTTTAGAAACGTTAGTGCATAATTTGCTATTATACATTATTTTACGTGCAGACTCTTATTATCGCAGTTGTAAAGTATGAGGCATTCACACATATGCATACAGCATGTTCCAGCAGGCATAGTCTGTCATCTTTGGCAACTTAGGGACAACAACAATGCTGTTTTGTTTTGTTGTTATGGTTTCAGACAAACCTTTCCAAACCCATGATTTATGCATAAAATGAGGTCCGCACAATTGTGATCGTCCAAATAATTTATAACAAAATACAATTTTAGTTGATCAAACAGAACTGTGATTTTCACTTTTTCTTTAGTAATCAATGAAACCGTCTATTGAAACAAATCTGCATAGATGAAGCAGATAGTAAAAGGGTTTGGGGATGGAAGTGTGTGGGATGGAGAGGGTGGGAACTTCACCTCTTTGATGGCTGTTTTATTTTCACAGCAGCCCCTGAGGCATCTTTTAATCACTTTCGGGCTGTGTGCAATATTCTGAAAATGACTGATGCCCAGGGTGGAAGAAAAAGAAAAATTTCTCTTTTCCTGTGTTAGACTAACTTTCAGACAGTAAACTGGGTCATTACTGTAATGACACAACACTTAATGAAGGTTACTCACTGGCATTCAGATACAGGAAATCTCTCCCCGAGGATTAACTAACACCATCTTCTGCTTGAGACCTATGTCGTGGTGGCTATTGCATGTTTTAGTAAATAGACCCTGAGCTAGCCATTACAAGTCAGGCCATGAGGCAGTACTTACCCTCCATAATGAGAATGAGCTAAATTTCAGCTTGGAGACAGCTGGCTCACAAACCAAAATCAGAAAGTGACATCACCAAGGAAGTGACACAGTACATTGTTTGCTAACAGAAAGCAGGGTTTAGCTTTTATACTTGGACTCACTAGATAGAGGCACCAAGGCTGGCTGCAAACGTTGAGAATTTGAATTCTAGCTTTCGTCCTTGGATCATCACATGAACATGTCATCCTTAGAAGCTAAGACATTCCTGACCCTGTAATTTTAAGAGAGCAGTCCTGTTTGCCACAGAGCCATTCTATTGGTGTCTGCGTTGCCTTCCTCTTTTTCAGTCACAGGACCTAAAATTCACAAAGTAAACGCTATCCTTTTAACCTTATTTGCAAATGAAAATGAGTTTGTTAAATGGATTCTTAGTGAAACAGTACACTTGCCCCGTGTATGACGTAAAGCAAGACTGTTTTCCTCCTAAATTTTAAGGAACTGTTTCTCATCCTTCTCTGGGCTTCGTCACTGAGAGAATCAAGAACATTCTAACCTGTTCCATATTTTCCTGCACAACAGGAGTCTAATTTGGGGAAATAATAGGACAGTAGTAATGGAGCCTCTTGCTGAGGAGAATCGTACTGCAGTGCACTTCGGTTTGTCCAATGATATGGAAAGTGTCTACCATAGGTCTAGCTTATGTAAACCTAAACTATAATTTTAAAAGATTGTTGAAGATGCTTTCATTGCTTCCAAGAATGCCAAATAAGGAACTTGTCATTTGTCAGGCTAAAGCCCGATGCCAGCGATAAGCTATGGTTTGCCACTGGATGTTGTTTAGCACAGGATCTGGGGACGAGATAAAGAAAAAGAAACAAAACAGAAAAGCTACCAAGGCTGAGTGTGAGGGAGCCCTGACTGATCAGGTGGTGCCACAGTAAGGGAGGGACGTCAGGAGTGCAGGGCAGGAACCAGGGTGGGCAGTTCAGCTCTCTAAAACAGTCTGAAGAGCTGGAATCCTGCCTCTTTACTGATGGAGAGAAGTGTCCGCGGGGTGGGCCGGTCCGTGTCCTGTCTAAAGCCTGCTCCCCGCCCAGCAGTTCTAGGAGAGTGTAGGCTAGCTTTCCTGAGTGATCAGAGAAGAAAAGATATGCTTGCATGTTTCCACATTGCAATAACCCGTATTTCTTATTTAAAATGCTCAACTCTCTTCTCTTTCACTGTGCATATTTTTCTTCCCAACTGTGTGACAGCTCCATGGGGACAGGCTCCTCAGCAAAGTCCTTATAGATCAGTGTCACTGTGTGCTCAGCACCGGGTTCGGTCAGTGTCCTGGGCATGGTGTGTTCATACCCTACTAATGATCTAAACCTAACATTACTATAACATTCTGCAACTGCTAACGTATGTAACCCACTTTGAAGGATCCAAAGAAGCTATAGGGTCGGCTGTGAGGATGATCTTATAAGTGACAACAAAATGAGTAACTAACTTTTTAAATCTGTGTTTCGAAAATTCAGCTGTGTGTTGTTTCCACTGGTTGTCCGATGGGCACGCTTTTCCTTGTGTGCCATGTTTGTTGTGTGGACAGGCACCCTTGATGCTTTCTCTCAGCGAAGTGGTCCTTTCCCTACGTGACACAGGCGGAGCCTCCTGCTGTACTTCTGGTTTCACTTTTCTCTACTTCCCTGTATTTTCATCTGGTATTCCACGTCAGGTGAGGGTGCCCTGCTTACTATGCACTCAGCCTTTCTGTCCTCCAGAGCAAGTGTAAACTCCGAGTGTTCCTACCCTACTGATGATCTAAACCTAACATTATTATAAGGTCATAATAAACAGTATAAAACATTACTAGGATGACAGAATTATGCAGAACCATTTGTTGGTTATTGATACACACAGACCGTAGTTTCTAAATAACTCAATTAAATTACACACAACTCCCTTTACAATTCCCCTGTTACAACATAGTCACCCAAAATAAATACCGTGGCCCTTTTCTTCCCGGTCGTCCCACCCGCATCCGATTCCAGAAAATTACAAATGTACAGCCTTGAAAACTTCCTAATTTTTTAGTTAGATACTAGTTTTACCAGATCTCTGCCAGTTTTATTTTTCATTTACATGTTCCATCTCTCGTCCTTCTAATTGCTTCATATGCTTTAACCCAATAAAGGGATCGGATGTCGGGACTAAGTTTTCTGACAAGTTTAGAAAAATGGGATGCTCCATTGTATTTCACTGATGGCAGGAAGCGAGTCATCTTTGAATAAAGGACACTTGGATTTCCATCGGCAAATTTTTATACCCCGCCTGTGTCTTCTGGGAGGGAGATCCTCTTCAAACTTTGGGGTCATTAATTATAATTACTTTAAGAAAAGAGCTTAATCATTCAGTAGGAACATGAAAGCATTATCAGGTAGCTGAGGAGAAACATAAGCCTTTCAGCATTGCTGGTAATCTCAGGAGGGTTAAGAACTGTTCACAAAGTGGTCATCTGAGTAGTTATTTCAGTCTTAACAGAATGACTCTAGCAGGCTAGAGAACTTGGGAATTCTGAATGAGAACACTTGTGAGAAAGAATAATGGAAGATGACAAACTGATGAGTTGTGATACTAAAGAGACTCAGGCAAGGTGCTGAGGGCCTAGAAGCAAGGCCAGTCTTTTCTGAGGCACAAGCAGAGATATCCAAGTCTTCTTTAGTTAAACGTTGGCCTACTGAGCACCAGTGGGCCCGAGTGCAATGGGGTGAAGAGGAGAAGTAACGATGGTCAAGGGGGGCATGCCTTTAAAAGAAGAGGTGTTTCCTTCTTCCTGGTCTCTACCAGTCCCTTTTCTGTCTGATACCCTCCTCCAAGAAGGTGAAATGCTGAAGAGTGTTTTAATTCTAGGGAGCACTCAGTATTAAAAAGCCAGACACACAGGTTTATCTTCA
>CM053512.1:4037893-4064464 GCA_028627145.1 Eidolon dupreanum | reverse complement strand
GGTTTAGCCCCAGGAGAAACGTGACCATGGATAAGCCACCCGAAAGAGCCCCTGCTGAGCCTCAAGTCGGAAAACAGAGGGTAGACCAGAGAAGGTGCATTCCGCTCCTGAGAAGCATGCTTTGAAAGTATAAAGTACCAAAGTAGAGGTATTTTTGTTAGTATTCTAACTTTAAGTTAGGCATCAGTGTTGTATCTCTTATAATATCCCTTATTCATTCTCTCTCTCTCTCTCTTTCTCTCTCTCTCCCTCACTCCCTCCCTCTCTTCCCCTCCCTCCCTTTCTCCCTCCCTCTCTCTCTCTCTCTCTCACTATGTTTAATGTACAAGAATGAGGAAAGAAGAGACAATAAAAGTGAGACAAGAAAGAGAGAGACAGAGAGATAAACAGATTCTTAGCATGAAAACACATAGCGAGCTGTGGGCAGAAGGCAGTTTGTTCCATAGGCAGAGGGTTTGCTTTCTACAATATTATATGATTAACTTTTAAAATATGGGCCTTTGTTTTCTCGGTATTCAGATGTTTTGTACTGGTTCTATATAATTGCTCTTCATCATTTCAGATTTTCATGAAAGCTCTTGGGGAATTTTTCCATTAAAATTTAGAAATCTTTATTAACATCATTGTAATCACAATAATAAACATATGAAACATATGTTTTGTACATTGTTTTGTACAGCTCCTTCTAAAAGAATACTTTACAATTTAATGGACTCTCACATCAAGACTAGATTTAGAAAACACATATTTTATATTATAAAATATAATCTACATGTAATTATCTTATTGAAATCATAGTAATCCATTTTCTAACAATATTTAAATGGAATATAAAAAACATACATGTGGATTATAGAAAATGCAAACAATATGAAAATTATATAGAAGGAGGTTAGGTGACCAATATTTTAGATATCGCTGCACTTTATATTTTTAGGCAATATTGATTTTTTCTAGAGATGCTGCTTTATAATATTTTTTTTCAGCTCAACTCTGTATTTGTGGTTATTTCCACAAACAGATATAGGTATTCATCAAAATTATAATGCCTCCATTGTGTTCTAGTCTACGGATCTGTTATAATTCATTTAACTGATTAGCAACAAATATTTATAATTTCTCATTATTTTAAATAGCGCAATGAAGAATAACTATACACATGCCTTTTCTTACAATATCTGCAATTGTCTACCATGGCATACATTCCTAATATTGGAGCTGCTGAGGGAAAGGGTGTCCACATTTTAAACTTAAGTAACAAATGTATTTCACAAAAAGGGCTTCCAAATGGACTGTATTTGTTTGTATTTCTATCAGTGATTTCACAGCCTGACTAGCACTGAAGCTGGTGAACATTTCATGGTGTTTAGTTTTATAGGCAAAAGAAACATATATGGCCATTTCCTTGGATTTATTTTTGAGTTTTAAAGAAGTTATTTTATGCGAAGTTCATTTTTATTTCTTTTTGTGAAGTATATCTTTTGCCTGTTTTCTAATGAAAATACTCGCCATGTTTTCTTATCTCTCTCTCTCTCTCTCTCTCTCTCTCTCTTTTTTACCAATTTATTACTTTAGGTTTTTATCAATATTTATCTTAATATTTTCTGGAATCCATTTATAATGTAGGGCTTCCCAGAGCTATTTTTCTAGCCAAAACAGGTTACTTTTAGATGCTCTACATATTAAAAAGACAAGAATTGACTAAAGACACTGAATTCTAGATTTTCCTCTGATTTCATAGTTTAGGAAAGGTCTATGAATAACATACTTTTCCCCCTCTACACGATAATGTATTTCTGTTCTGTTCAGTGGGAAAAATATAAAGTTTCCGTATCCTTGTTTTACTTCTATCAAAACTTTATAGATGTTAGCTCATTTTCTCTGCCATCTCCTATTGTTAAAGGATGGTGATCATCCTTATTTTCTTTTCTTTGCCGATGATCCAAACAATCTGCCAAAATACTGCATTCTTTCTTTAAACTTATTGATGAATAACTATGTGAGAGTATCTCTCTTTATTGATTGCCTTTGATTACTTTTCCTGACCTAAAGTAAGATATATTAGTCTGAAAATACATGTATCCCATCAATTTAGAAAAAAGTTATATTTATTGAATTTCTGATTACATATTTTTTTTCATGTATGCCGGTCAATATTCTGGCTCTTTGTTTATTGTCCTTTTTTAATATCTACTGTATCAATCAATGTTCTTAAGAAAAAAGAATCAGTACGTTGTCTGTTTCTGTCTGTCTGTCTATCTATCATCTATCATCTACCTACCTACCTGCCCTCCTACCTATTACCTGCCTACCTACTACCTACCATCTACCTAAATACCTACCTACCTCTCTACCTATCAAAGAGATTCATTTCAAGGAGTTGGCCTACAGGATTGTGGGGCTGGCAAGTCACACATCCACAGGGCAGACCAGCATGTTGAAAAGTCTCCAGTAGGACTGATGCTGCAGTCTTGAGGCAGAATTTTCCTTCAGTGAAACTCCAGTTTGCTCCAAATGCCTTTAAGTGATTGGATGAGGCCTACCACATTGTGGAGGAAGAGAATTTCCTTTACTTAAAGTCAGCTGATTGTAGATGTTAACCACGTCCACAGAAGGCCTTCACAGCAACACCTAGAAGGTGTTTAATCACATAACAAGGTGTTATAGCATAACCAAGGTGACACATAAAACTAACCCTCACACCTGCCACTCTTGGCTTTTTCACCTTTCATTTTTCTCTATTTCTGCATCAATCTGTGTTATTTCTGAAGCCTGAATTCTATAATTGATGAGATATTCTTATTAGATATTGATTATGTGATTTCATTTTTTTCTTATTAATTTACTTTGCTCTGAAATCTTTTTTTGGTGTCTTATTAACTTATTTGACGCTGAAAATAAGTTGTCAATTAAATTTTATTTTATCTGGGAAAAATAAATAAAATTTTATTTTATTAGCTGGAATAAATCTGGGGTTCTAAAATATATCCTCTACTTATGTTTCTTCCTAACTTTCCTACTGGATAGTTTTTGTCTTGACTTGAATTAGATTTTCCCTCTTGTCATTTATCTTTTAAATTGGGACAATTCTGTTTAAACCTGCTATCAGTCCAAAATAACAAGTAGAATCTCCTTCATTCTTAAGACTTTAATATAAGTTTTGACTGAATAGTGTACCTTCACTTGAATTTGAAATTGTTGTGCTCTCTAATTTTTTCAGTCATTCAGCTGCCTGGGGGACTTAAGCTGGGGGGTTTAGAACCAGTTGTGGAGGCATTTTGAGAGAGTTTCCTCCAAAACAATGAAAACCTTTGTCCTAGGGATCAGCTCAGATAAAGCTGTTATTGGGGTTGCTAGAGAGTAACTATTAGATTTTGTCCTATTTTGCTACTTCGGGATGAGCCAGCTACTGTGCCAAAATTTATGTTGTTAAAACGTAATTAAATTAAGGCATAAAATTTCCTCTGAATATATAAATTTCATTATCAACATTAAAGATACTTCTAAATCGTGAGTTTGTTTCTTTTCCCTGAATCTTTATTCTGGACATGATTCTTTTAGAAGCTGAGTGCAGATCAGGAAGATGTCACTTATTATTCTGTTACCTCTTTTTCACACTTAATTAACACCCTGAAACTCACTGGTAACATAGATCTTTAGAAGGTCCATCCTCAGTTCTTTAAACATCTGCCATGTCTCTAACCACACACCTCTCTTATAAGGATGCTTAGAATGGATCTACCAAAAAAAACCCAAAAAACAAAACACAAACAAAAAAAAACCTAAAAAAACAAAAAAAAAACAAACAAACAAATAACCTTAAATTCAATATAATATACACAGTTCTCCAGTAGTGAAACCACCAGTTAATCCTAGGGTACACTCCTCCAATTTGGTTTATCCCTTCCACTTCCCCAGGTAACATCACATTGCCTTCTTTAATTTTAGTTCTTTGGGTTGATTTGGTGAGTTTTAAGGAATTTTCTGAAAATGTGCACTATGCTAAACATATCTTAAGTTTTTTCTAAAAACATTTCATGTTTTGAATGAACTCTAAGCTGGATATGTGGTATGAAGTTAATCTGGCTGTGTTTTAGGTAGAATGAGTATTTCTATATAATAATCCTCACTTTTCTAAGGTGATTTATAAGGTTTCATACAATATTAAATTTAGAAAAAAAAATTAATTATATTTCTTTGAAGCTACAAAGATTTTTAGAGACATATACATTTTAACTGATTTTATAGAAAGAGCAATGTAGAAATTAAAGAATATAATAATTATTATTTATTGGTGATATTTCTATGTGAACAACTCTATATGTACCTAATCTTAATGACAATTTCTTTTTGTGCATAGTTACTTTAAACTTCAACTTGAAAACAAGAATGGTCACAGTCCCGGTAAATTGAGAATGGATCATCCAAAAATGCATAACTAGATAGTTTGGCCTAAACCTCCTGTCCAGACAAATCAGAAAAAGTGGAGAGGGGAGGACTGAAAATTTTATTTATCGGAATTTGGATCCAGTGAAACCAGTGTTTAGAGGGTAATTTAAATACATACATACAAAAATAAGAACGATCTCAATTCAATAGCCAAAGTTTCTACCCAAAGAGTTATTGTGAGAAGAGCAGTGTAAGCCGACAGGAAGCCTAAGAAGACAGAAGACAATAAAATGAGAGCACAAATCATTGAGACTGAAAATAGGAAGGAAAAATAGGCAATCAAAAAAAAAAAAAAAGATCTCTGAAATTGATAAATCTTAGGAAAATACAAAAACAGTAATTGAGGGTAGTATAAAACAAGATGAACTAGTTTCTTTATCATAAGGAGCTTCTGTGAATCAGTAAAAAGATACAAAATCACAATAAGAATGGATTGAAAATGTGACTCATTCACAGAAGAAGAAAAGACGCAAATGGTAAATATGGTTGACCCTTGAACAATGCAGGGGTTCAGGGTCCTGACTCCTGCTTAATCGAAAACCGGGTGTAACTTTTGACTTCCCCAAAACTTAATTTTCCTTCAGTGTCTATACAAGGGATTGATTCCAGGAACTCTTGGGGATACTGAAATCTGGGTATGCACGGATCCTCAGTGTAGAATGGCACAGATCAATGTACACAGCTGGCCCTCTGCATCTGTGGACTCCAAACCGTGGATGGAAAACTGGACTAGTTAGTATCCCTTGAAGAGAATCCTTGTACAAATGGGCTCACACGGTTCAAGCCTGTTACTCAAGGTCCAATCGTATATAAGATGATCGATCTCAAACCTCATTAAAAATAAGAAAATCAATCTAATTAAATATTCTTCTACTACACTGACAAAGACCGGGACATGTGATCGTACTCCAGGTGATGAAGGTAAAGGAGGACAGCTGCCTCTTCCATGGTTTTGTTAGGAGTGCAGATTCACTGAGCACCTTCAGAGGACATTTCAGCTAAAGTGTTTATGTGGCGATTAGGGACCACGAGAAAAGGTTTTGCTCTTTCTATAAATAATCCAAAAATAAAAAAATAAAAAATAGTTACAGAAAAATTCCCATTTTAATATCACAATGTGATTGCATTTACAATTCGATACAGAAATCCCACTTATAGTTTATTCAATTAAGATAAAATTGCATTAAAATAAAATTAATACACAAAGATTATACATATATATATATGTGTATACATATAATATTCGTATATACTTATTTCATTATTCATTGAGCATGGCCATATTTATAATGTTTATCAAAAGTAAAATTGACTAATACGCCATAATACAGTTATATAAGAAATACTACACAGCATTTAGAAAGTGGAGTTGAAGTTCTGGAGATTGGCTGTAAGACAACGTGGATATACTTAATAACAAACTGCACACATAAAATGATTAAGATGGTAATTTTTCTGAGTTTCACCATAATTAAAAAAAGTGAAGTAGACTCATTTACATTTATATGGAAAAGAGTTTAAAATGTGATTAAATATTAAATGGAAAAATAAGTGTGATAATAGTGTTACACTCTGATTAATTACGTCAATAGAGAATGCGTGTGTAAAAGTGTACAACAGTACCAATTCAGTCAGTTATGGGAATGACAAGATTAGCTTAAGGTTGAGAGAGTTTATACTCTTTTCACTATTTTTTTAAATAGGAGCAGTTATTGCATTTAAAACAAAGTGAAAGGAATAAGAGAATATAAAATTGACAGTATTCAATGAATTATGGCCTCTCTTATATTATAAATATCTATGACGGGGAAATTTATGGAAAATATTCTTTAACTATATTATTTTAAAATTAACTTATGCCATTACAAATATTTTCGTATGGCTAACTTTACTTCACTAAGTAATAATGCTAACAACACATTTAGGTATTACTTAGGCCTCCAACACCATATGGAAAAGGAATATGTGATGGATGCTTTTGCCTTCTTTCTGCTCCAGCTTCCTGGATGATTTCCAGCCATAATACTTAAAATAAGTATCCGTAATTTTTATTGACAGCAGCTATCTTCAAAATGTCAAATCTGTAATGTGTGTGCAAAATATTCTAACAGGTGCAATAGCGACAGCTTAAGGTCAGAATGATACACACAAAAAAATTAATGAGACCCTATGCTTTGAGAATATTTATGGCATTCTTCTTATTTTTCCAGTTCAAATAAGGGTCAAGAAAAAAATATTTGTGTAGGGGTGAGGGACACAGGAAGAAAAAATGACTTTCTCTTTCTGTAAGTATTCCGAAAAGATAAATAAAAAATAGTTTTCAAATAATTACCTACGAAATAGTGAAAAGAAAAGATGCGCTTTACTTTTTAAAGTAGAAATTTTACAGCACAGGTGAAGGGGAGGCTCTGGGCAGGAGGATGGTTGTCTTGACGCAAAAGGCGTTTCTAGCAGTTGGTGTTCACCCTGGCATGGTCACACTGAGCCCTCGTGGTGACTGCCCCCAGATTTACAGGTACCAAGGGGCGATGCTGCCGGCTCATTCAGAGAGTTCTTGTTTCGAAGACTTACATTAACAATGTGAATTTGTCAAGATTCATTCAGATGCAAATAACAGAAAACCTATCCACCTTCCTATGTCACTTCTGGGGCTCTCGATTCCTCATCTGGGGCTTAAGCTAAGTAAACAAACGACAGCAACAGCAAATCCACCTCGGTATGAAACTTTCTTGTTAACAGTGTCTGCTAGAGTAAAATCCACACACATTAGATATAAATCTGACAGACACAACTTTATGGTAATGTGGTTGCATACAAGTAACACTGAAATGGGAATGCATGACAGGTTTTAGCCATATATTTATAAAAGATTGGTGAGCCATATTTTGCCTGGAGATTCCCAAATCTTTTTGGCCTGGCACCTTCAAAGATGGAATGTAAATTATCGGTTACTGTCCCTGGGACCGGATTTCATACCCTCTGTCACACTTTCCTCCCGAAGAAGGATGGGGACATTGCTCTGACAGTAAAGCCTTAGCTTCCATCCAGGAACATTTGGAACCCACAGGCTGTTGTGACTTAATTCATTTGCACTTTCTTTTTTCTCCATTGTTATCAAGATTCAACTCTTTGGCGGAGTTCAATCATTTGCTTCTCTCCTCAGTCTTGCGAAGTCCTTTAAAGCTGTTTTTTATATTTTTCAGACTCTCTGATTCTGTGACTGTTAAAACTACCTTATAATTAGACTCATAAACTTATTAAACCTGACAGTCTACCAAATAACAAAACAAAAATGTATATAACTATATACATATATATCTCATATATGCTTTTAAATCTGAGAGAGAAAAGGATACACATGAACTTAAACAATGTCATAAAATGAGAAGTTAATATCCCTCTTCAATATAGACACAGAAATCCTGAATGCAATTTTAGAATTTTTATTATAACAAATTTAGGTTTATCTCAGAAATGCAATGCTGATTTTCCATTAAAAACTCAAAGTAAATGTTTAAATGAGAAAAAAAAAAAATCACCTCGATAGATGTAAACAAAAGTATTTGATAGCATTCAACGTACATTCTTGATAAACGCAACAAATTGATAATAAAAGTAATGTCCTCAATGTGATAGAGTACATCTGTGAAAAGCCTACTGCAGCTTTTATCATAAGGATGAGACGGTGAATGCTTCCTGTGAAGACTGTTCTTACCATTCTGTTAAACCTACTCAGTGACCTATACAGGTCAGTAAAACAAGGAATAAAATAAAGATGGGGAGAAATAAATTTGGCAAGTTCATAGGTTAAAAGGTCAATAAACAAAATTAAGTTTTTTCTATATTACAGAAAAGAACAAATAGAAATAGAATTTTTAAAGTATTATTTTCAAAGTACATCAAACAAAATAGGTAAAATTTAGGTAATATGTATAAAAGCTGTACACTGAAAATAAAAAAAAAAATTAGTAAGTGAAATTAAAGATGACAGGTTAATAGTGAGTACACAGACCGGAAGATTCTGTATTGATATTAAGTTTCACCAAGTTGATGTAGAGATTCAAAGTCATCCAATAAAAATTTTAATAAAAGTTTTCAAGCTCATTCAAAAATGATGTATCTAAGCATAGTATCTACAATAGTCCAAATAATTATAAAATAGAAAAACAGTGTTGGAGGAATTACATACCTGATTTCAGTAATTACTATAAAGCTACAACAATGAAGAGAGTGTACCTTTGGCATAAAAGTAGACAAATAGATCAATAAAATAGAGAATTCATAACTGTACTTCCATGATCAGTTTTTAGTGTAGATACCAAGTCAATTCAGTGAAGAAATAAAAGTTTTATTTTTTAAAATATAGTTCTTCAAAGAGTGGAAAATTAATGGGACAAAGTAATAATCTACTCTTACTTCATACCATACGTAAACAATAATTTGAGAAGGATCAATTATATTGTTTAAGAATAGTTAGGAATATCTGGTGATAGAAATCAGAATTGTGTTTGCCAATGGGTGATGGAGATTAACAATGAGGAAAAGAAATGTAATATGTTTTATATCTTAAACAGTGAATTGGTTACATGCATATACATATGTGTCAAAATTCATCAAAATGCACATTTAATATTTCTGTTCTTCACTCTAGGTAAATTTTATCTCAATTTTAAAAAACCTCAACTGCAAAAGAAAGTACTAACTCTGCACATTTTCACTTGCATGACACCCACAAGGAACTCTTGACATATCCAAAATAAATGAAAAACACCTTTTGCAATTAAAATCTGCTTTGGTTTAGTGGAAATATAAACCTCCTTTGAATTTAGCCAAAGAAGGAAAAAATGGCTTTAAAAAAGACCCCTTAAGAATTAAAAAATTGGCCAAAACAATCAAATATTTAAAATTAAAAAGTATTGTCATGTCTTTGGATTACAGCTATGTCTATATGACACTAAACACCGAAATGAAAAGTGAAAAATTCAAACATACAGATGTTTCCTTTTAGACCAACAAATATGTTGATGTTTTCAGCTCTAAAGATAGAAGTCTTTGCATAAAGTTAATTTTGGTTGGAATGACTTTACCTACATTAAACAAAGATGAAAGAGTAGAAGGAGATGCTAGAGATAAAGTTACAATTAAATATTGATGAAAGTTGACTTTGGGAAAATACCGTGTATTCCTGAAGTAGAAGAATCCAAAAATTTTTTGTGCTGATTCAAAACGAAATGAGGTTTGTGGTTGCAGCTCTATTTATTTTTCCCAATTGTGTTTAGTATTTTATATATTTTCTTAAAGTTTATTAGGTTTTATTTTCAAGAAGTATTTTTACTTAAGAATACTGAATACTAAAAGATTTAAAATATATCACCAAGGAGCTACTGGACCATAATCTTTATATTCCTTTTTTTTTTTTTTTTTTTTACTTTTCTAAGAAAGCTGATCATCTTCTCATCTTATTGAACTGTGAGGCTCAACTGAGAATTAAGTTAAAAAACTATGACACCATGCTCACTATATGTGTCATTCAAAATAGTTATCACTATACTGTTGTAAGGGCTAGAAAATGTTAATAGTGTCATATAAATCAGTTTTAGGGGAATGTTTATATTTTTACCTATTATTTTTTTTCTTATTTCACTTCTATCATTTCTTGCTTTGCTTATAAATAATTGCTTATAAATTTGTTTTGGCCAAGTCCCCTAAGTTCAGATGTTTAGAAAGTTAGCATGTTGCTCCTAGCTGTTGGTTATCCTAATCTTTCATATTATTATCAGGCATACACCATGAATATTTCATTTTTTTAAAATAAAACTATGCACATTCACATGGTCAGGGTATAGATGGATTGAACATGCTTCTTTGTAGACTTTAGTCACTGTTACTTTTGTTAGAGTTTTGAAGGAAAGAGTGGCCCCTGACTGAGTGGAGAGGCAGATGAATATTGTGTTTACGAGGACAAGCTCAGAGTCCAGGTGCTTGAGTTCAAATTCTCACCCCACCACTGCTACTTTATGGAAAGATATATGACTTTTGGAAAGAACCTCTCTTTGAATCAGTTTTCTTATCTTGAAATTATCATTAGTTTAAAATATTTCATAGTGTAGTTTTACAAATTAAACATGTTAGTACATTTAAAATGCTTGGAAAAAGGGTGAAAAAAAAAAAGACGGCAGTTTTATTATAGACATCAGCATCATCGAGCATCTTAAAAGTATATAGATACAAACAGCTGCAGATGGGGACCTCGTCCAAACAGGAAAGCTAATTTTCGAAGACACATTAGGTTGTTGAGGTTGACTAGGACCTGGGAGCTTCTGTATGCAGGTGAGTCTGGCTGCACAATTCTAGTACAGGTTTCCCTTGGGAGTTATTGGAAGCAAGCTGCCATTAACCGGTAAACTGATATTTTCCTTTTCAGTGATTTGGCCTCACTTCTATGGGGAATCAAACCTGTAAGCCAGTCTGAATGCTCAGTAAAGCAGTGAAATAGAAATCAAAGTGTTATTTTTTGCTTTAGAATTTCATAGCTACGAATCGATTGATCTCTTCTTTTTAAAAGCGATTTTAAAGATAGCCTTTAAGAAGATAATGTATCGAAGTATAAAATCCTCATCTTCGTGTTCTTAAAAGCTATAAAGAAGCATGGAATATACCTCATAAGACTTTTAACTGCCTGCTTTTCATCTTGTTCTTGAAGATAGAGGAATATTGATTCTAAGGTTGACTGTGCATTAGAGATGCTGTTGATCACAGGGGTGGATATTGACTTTAAGGGTGCTCAAGATACTAGGGTATTAGGTTCCATATTTACATTGTTCTTTCCCTTCTGTTTCACTTTGCCCTATTGACAGATGACAGATTTTTGGTTATGAGGGACGTCGTGTGTGTGTGTGTGTGTGTGTGTGTGTGTGTGTGTGTGTGTGTAATGGATGTGATAATCTGAGCTGAATAATAAACAAGAAAATAGTGGAATTCACTTGAATGTACTGAGAAATTACTTCGGCAAGCAGGATATAATCTTACACGATGACATTATTGCTTCTACTTAACACTTTTTTCTTTCTTAACCTGAAGTGCGTGCTGGACATGTTATGGGCACAATGGACATCATCAATTGCCTTTATACTTTTAAGATCACTGGAGTTTGTTTTATTTACAATGTTCTTCACTTTCATGTTATTACAAACTACTATTTTCCAAAATAAATGTCCTCACTGATATTTGCCCATGCTGAAAAGTATGTGCACGCGGAATTGATCATTGAGCAGGACAATTAAATAAATTGGAGCAGAACTGACTTTGCATGAGCCATGTCTCGGAATCACTTGACTAGTCAAGCGACTGTGCTCCCCGTGTGTGGTCTGGAGTGCGTAGGTCGGCCTTGTCAGAGCAGCTGTGCAAACAGCCCACCTTCCCTATGTTTAGATACCTATCTGGACTCATGGAATAATGGAGGAAATAAAAACTGCAAACTGTAATAAAGGTAGAAAATATGTGTTAGCTATATTTCTCCTTAATCCTAACAAGAAAACCCAGACTACACACTTCTTTATTTTTTTCAAACATGTATTTAATCTATCAACTTTTTAAAAGGCCATATAGTCTGTGTATCATGTTTCAATACCCAAGTGTGCTCTTTTTGTGGTTTAATATGCAAGTGATGCAGTGTCGTAACTTCAGGAAGTGAGGAGATAATTCTACTATGTTAGATCACTCTATGTTAGTTATGTGGTACTTCTCTACATTTGGACTGTACTAGAGTACGGTGGAGTGGTCTGGCATTTTAGTTTTTTCAAATATTCCCTTTATTAAATCCCTTCGCTCTTTATGCTAAATAAATACACTTGATTTATATTACAAATATGATGGAAATGACGAGTTCATGCAATCAGGTAGGCTTTAGAGGGGATAGGAAAGAAATCCCAATGAACATATATACATGTAATAAAACTTGTATTTCTTTTTATTTGAATTAAAGAATTGAGAAAATGATAATTTCTGCTTCATCAATTTGTATTTAGGATAAAAAATAGTGACTGGCAGGTAGGACTGGACTTACAGGTGGATCACTTTGTAAATTTGCAAACATCTATCCACTATACTATACACCTGAAAGTAATATAAAATAATATTGAATGTAAAAAAAATTAAATTAAAAAAATTAAATTTTTTGAAAAAGTAAAAAAAAAAAAAAATAGTTGGCAGAGATGTTTACTTTCGGGACAAAAACTATTTGTGGAATAAAAGTTATTATTTTTCAGAATCACTTTGCCAGGACAGTATATTAAGAAATACTAATTTATATCCTCTTCTAAATATTTTGTTTGCTGAAACATTTAAATTTAAATGTAAATTTATTAAAGAAATAAAAGGTAAAAATAATCTTAAAGCAAACATTTATTGTATAAGTCTAAATCTAAATTAATTTAGACTTTTTTCTCATAGTAGAAAAATATCAGAAACATGTCTTAGGGCTTCGAGCTTCCTTGAACTAATGAGCAGTACCTCTGCAATTCTCTTTATAGTTCACATCTGTTAATTGGGACATTAGATACCTTTTTGGAAATTATGAAATTACGATCATATATTGAAAAAGATACATTTTAAAATAGAGCCATGTTCTTGATAATAAATACTTTATAATATTAGAGAAAATCTGAGGCAGTTTCCTGGGTACTGACATAAATGGGTCACTGGGTTATGGGGATTAAACCTGGGCCAGCCAGAGAAGAAACAAGAGAAAGGAGTCCACTGTGTAATTGCTGGAAGGTAGTTTTGTCAGGAAGATTTACTAAAAACAAACAAACAAACAAACAAACAAGAAAAAACATTTCGATGATTTGAGAGGTGGAGTGTAGAAGAAAAACTAAATGTCCATGGTTAATAGAAGCTTAAAAAGATCAAAAATAGGTAATCCATAGTTTAGACACATGACCTCCACACCACAAAGATTAAAATGAAATGCATTGTTAGTGTTTTAAAAATCTTCTGTCTCATTTAGATTCCTTTTGCACTTTACCTCCAGCAAACAATATACTGGTAGCTGAAAATAATTGAGTTTGCTTTCTACTTATACCGCAGACATATGAGCTTATGTCAATCATATTATAACCTCACTGACGAATACGCCTGTGTTACTTGATTGTAATAGACATCACAGGTTTACTTATTTCCCTTTAAACAGATTATTTAATGTTTGCAAAGAGATTCTACCCACCTCCATTAAGCTACTTAGGGTCACGTTATTTTGGGAATCTTAGTTTAAAGATTTAGGAATAACAAATAAGTAGATTACCTCTATCCTTTGCCAGTTTGAATGGATAAGACTGTTTCTACTTTTTCTTTCTTTCTTTTTTTTCCTGGAAACATTTTCCTTTTTCCACATGGTAATATAACTCTCCGTATGGAATGAGGAAGGCGAACACTTCTTCCTATATTTCTGAATCAGGGGTAAAAATTCATATGACTATCTTGCCCAATCAGGCGAGTTAAGTGAGTGGTGTGGGCCAGGTGGGTAGGTGAAAACTGCTGTGCTTCAGCCGACTGTCACCAAGTGGTGTCACCACGTCCTCTGATTTTTAAGAGAAGCTGGAAATTCAGCTTTTTAAATGTTCTGTTTTTCATACTAGGTGAATCTAAATATTTAAATAATATGTGGGCTAAACAAAACTTGAATGGCATCAGCTAGGTTGTTGCTTCTATTAAAAAAATCATCATCGACAATCAAACCATACGAGGGGAGTTGGAATTTTAAAATCTCTAATGTAAATCGGAAAAAAAACACCTCTATTTAATTAGGCTGCCTTTGAACAACGAACTTTTTACTTCATTCAAGGAGCTTTCCCAGGTCCTCGCTAACCCCATCAGGATTTAATAGGCCCTTTCTCAAATTATCCATAGCTCATTTTCGTATTTCCAATAGTGAGCATATATGTATGCTCATTACACACACACACACACACACACACACACACACACACACACACACACATATATGTATGTATATATGTATATATGTATTATGTATATGCTGTGTATAGATATACTGTGTGTGTGTGTGTGTGTGTGTGTGTGTGTGTGTATGGTGTAGATGTGTATACTGTTCTAAAATAAAATAGGATATGAGGTATAGAGGATACAAATATAATGATGGGGTAGATAATGTAGAAAATATGGTGTATATATTATCTTAGAAAAATCTTGGAGTTATGGCTTTCATGATAAAATAAATATCACAATTTTATTACGTTAGAAAAGCATAATTGTACACACATTATATTGTAATATTTTAAGGAACAAAGTACTGTGATTTCCCCTTTGTATTCCTATCATATTGGCCAGAATTTTAATGTTGGTAATATGTAGAATATAATTAAATGTATTCCTAATGGTTTATTCTGATTTTCCATGTCTTATGTACTCAGGAGTGGTGATTCTCAGTACTCATATATTGAGAAGATGACAAGTGCTTATTTACTTCCTGGCCCCTTAAGAATTTTATAAAGATAGTTTTATTAAAGCAGGGTACATATATAATTCACAGAAGTAACAGGAAAGAATGAGGGAACGGATATCACATTCGAATTTAGGATTCCTTTTATTTTGTGTTTCCTCGTCTGTGCAGAATCTGTTCCAACCCAAACCTGAGCCACAGAACCCTAGGAATCCAAATCTGATTGAGTAAGGTCCTCCCATGAGCCTTTTCAAGAGTTGCTGTTACCCAGTACCGTTAAATTTCATCACTATTAAAAGAGCTGTTCTTTTGTCTTGGTCATGGATTCCGAGTTCATGTTTCCCTTGAATGATTTTGTTAAGCCTATGACTTTTACAGTTTGATCTAGATGTATTTACACTTACACACACACACACACACGCACACACACACACACACACATTCAGCAAATGCTTTGAACAGAAATTTAAAAACAGTACCATTTATTGTATTTGTTGAATATTAAAAATAAGGAAAATTATGAAAAAATACCAAGATGTACAAACATGTTTAAGGGTTTGTATTTACCAAACTCTTAAATCCTGCATCCTTCCTCTAGATATTAAACTGAAAAGAGTATACTAGAAGTCTTATAAAACCATAATTATAAATACATACTTGGTACATCATAGCCAAATCATTGTCTATACTTATGATTTTCTTCTGACATCAAAATTTTCATCAATATATTTCTTGACACAATAGTGAAACACACACCCACACCCACCAACCCACACATGAGTGTACACATGTAAGAATAAAAAAATAAGAGTTAAAATTCAAAAAATTAGACAGTCCTTTACTAGGCATAATTTCACATAGATCTTTGGAATGTCGTGACAGTGATAAACAGTGAACACCTGGCATGCTATCACTGATAACGACAGAAAGCTATATAATTTGATATATATTTCTTCACAATAGGAAAAGTAATTAGACTTTATGGAAACCATAATCCACAGTGTATAGTTGGCCTTATTTGAAGACTTGGAATGGTTTATTACTGAAATAAAGAACTGACTCAGATTTAACTAATAGAAGAACTTCTGTATATATTATTTGATATTTGATATTTCCACAGTATTTGACTTCAAAGTTTCCAAAAAAATCCCATTTTAAAGATATAAAAACATACTAAAAAATAAAGATATACTTCATATTCAGATGAGTAATAATTCCACAAACCGTTTAAGTTAATTTTTAGTTAAATGAATTATCCCTGTATCCATAAAATATGATTTGGACCTCCAACAATAACAGTTTAATAAAACTTAGATTGTTATTTATATCCATCTTGTAAAGGAAAATATAAAATCATTTCAGTATTTTTTATAATAGTCTAAAAAATTATCAGTTATTTGAGTTAGTATTTCTTCTAACTTAGAGCATCTTAGTTTAAAGAGTTGTGTTTTCCTAACTGGCGGTTTAGGGTACGTGTTTAGACACTGCTACTTTTTATAGCTTCTTATAAGAGCCTCTTCCCCATTAATATTGCTTCTGTGAAACTGTTAGATATATAACATACAAAAAATAAAAACAAAAAACCCTGAGCGTGTTCACAGATTCATAAAACCTTATGGTTGGATTGTATTTTTACATACCAACATGTCTAGGCCTAAATTGTACTGACTGGAAGCTGAGGACAGGACAGGCAGTAAGTGGTGAACATCAGCAGAGTCTCGTTGCTTCCTTTGCTTTTCAGGTCAACTTCTTCCTTGAAGGAGCCCTCCTCTTGCTTCAGTTAGGTGATCACTCAAGTGACAACTGATGCCAGCCACACTCTGGTAGGACTGTGGTAGAATTAGTTCTAAAGTGATCAAAATGCATGTCTACACGAATCAAATTGATTATCATGCACCATGAAGCTGAGAATCAAATCTATACAGACTCATGAAACAGTCTTAATTTTAATGTATATAATTCTATATTAGCTAAGCAAATAAATAATAGATCAGTAAACTGTCATTTAAAAAGTCTAATTAAAATGAGACCCAATATTTATGTTTGTCATCACTATAAAATTTCAGGAAAACATACTTAAACATGGTTCAGAAGACAGTCATAATGTTACGTATGTACAAACATCACAGGGTATAACCTCATCTCAAATTCAGAACTGCAGGTCTTATTAGCATAAACCAGCTCTTAGCAAATGTAGCTCAAGTCAGTGCAACACATTTAGTATCTGAAAAGCCATACAAAGTATTACTGAGGACTAATGGGCATTTCCACCAACCAGTATTCAAATATATATTAAAACAGAGCAGTTGAGAAAAGGTAAAAACAATGAGAACTTCTCAAGTGTTGTTTTTCCCATGTTTTTGCACTGGTAACATAGCAGCTTACCTCCAATGTCTTCACTTATGGTAATGCTCTTGGTTGAGAACAAGCATGGAAATTTTCCGTCTGAAAGGATTATTTTTGTCAAAGTTATGACAAGTTGAATATATAGTTTTAAATAGATGCATCTTTCCTTATTAAACAGTGGTACTGTATTAAATTTATTTTAAAGATCAAATAAGAAAAATTAGCTTTGTCTTAAGAATCAATTACCAGTAATCAAAAACAATGCCAAAATGAACAGTGACATATTTTTTCTCAAACCCAAACACAATTGCCTTATACTAAATACAGACACAGGCTTTCAATTATAGAGGCTAAAATTATTTATTTACATATGAAGTATATAAGTGATAGGTGGATATGTAGCTAGGTAGGGAAAGAAAGACAGAAAGAAAGGAAGAAAGGGAGGGAGGAAGAAAAGAGAGAAGGAAAGAGAAAGAAAAGAAGGAAAAGACTGAGAAAAAAGAAATTTATTAAAACATAGAAAATATACACAAATTGGTCTTTATAATAGCATTGAAAATAATTCTGCATTTAAATTTGCACTTAAATATAAAAAATGCAAGGCGATTTTTAAAGATAACCTTTCCGACATATTTCTAACACAGTGATCATTGAAATATCATGAAACAAAGCAGTACATATATGAGAATACAAGCATTTTTCACTCTAAAAGACCATTTTTGCTTTTATATTTATGGTAAGGCTATAATTTGTGTGTGTGAGTGTGCGCGCGCGCACGTGCGCGCGTGCACATGTGCTGGTACACAGATATCAAGCTAGCTAAATATCAAAATTTCTTCCCAATCAAAACTAAGAAATTGAGAGGTACATAAAATAATTTCAAACCAAAATTAATATAATAAAATAGTAAAAATAAAATATGTTCAGACCATAATAATACAGTAAAATCTTGTTTTATCTATTAAAAATGTCTACCAGACTGTAATAACCTAAAGTAATAACAATGTTCAACCTGTAGATAAATTATTTTTCAAAATGTACAACTTTTTCCAACATAGACTATGATTCAAACCATTTCAGAGCACTTCTCTGTTACAAGGTGAAAGTTCAGGAGGAATTTAATATGAAATTGATTGTGGTTAGGAAACCAGGATCTGACCGTATTTTTCTTGAATAAGCAAAAGCAAAAAGGACCTCAAATTATACCCTTTACCCCAAACCAAACACCTAAAGCAACATCGTGACCTCTTCTAAGGTTGCCTGGGGACATAAACTCAGAACTTATTTTCAAAATGGTTTTGTAATTGAAATTTTAATATCACTTCATAAGCAGAACTTGTCTCCTTGGGTGTCCAAAGAGTGCCACAGACACTTTCAGGCTGTAAGTTCCCTGCTCATGGGGTCCCAAAACAGTGGGAGGGCTTCAGACCACAAAAAGTAAACTCAGTTTCGCCTCCCTTTGAAGAAGTGGAATTGGAATGGAGACGGTTCAGACTCCCCTGGTGCTGAGAAGGTCTATGTCCCTGGTCTTCCCCGACATTAGGCCCCATGGGAAATGCTGAGCTCTTCCATAGAACCTGTCTCTACCGGGCAATATGGAAGTAGCAAGCTGGAGAGATCAGATGTCCCTGATGGCTGAATGTAGCCCAAGTGTTGAGAGTTTTGGCAACTGCAAATTCTCACGAGTTCACGAGTCCGCAATTGGGCAAACCGTATTTTGTTTTATTTTTTAATTTAAAAATTAAATATCACAGAACCATTTTGAGCACACAGGCTCACTCAACCTTTGAAAACTCTCTTTTGAGGCAAAGCAGTCTTCATTTTTTTTTTTTTTTCGATGCAAGTTCTTCAGTGGAAAAACAAAACAAAACCAAAAAAAAAAAAAGAAAAAAAGAAAAAAAGAAAAAACCCAAATACAATATTTCTTCATCTTGGTCCATTTCCTGGAATTGGCTACATCCAAAAAAGACAGAGTGAAGCCACCACAAGAAAGGCTTTCTCTTTTCTCACTGGAAACCCAGGCCGGGTGCCAGCCAGAGCCTGGCGGGTGCTTCGTGGGAAGGCGCGTTCTGCGAGGTTTCCGCTCTCAAGAGCTTCGGCCCAGCGTTTGAGTCAGCAGGTGATTCAGGACCATCCATAACTGATTAGCATTTTATTATTATTATTTTTAAAAGTGGTCCCTCTCTACATCCTTGAATATATCGTTATGAGACATGTGTTTCCTAAAAGATACTGCTCCAAATCTAACCATGTTTGAAAACACAGAATTCTCTTTAATTTTCTTAAGTGTTCTTGACCCACAAACTCTCTATAAACACCACAACCTATCTTTACTACATCTCAAAGGCAAAGCCTTTGCAGAAATGGGAGAAATTTTATAATTCACATTTTAATTTTATATATATATATATTTTTTTTTTTTTTTTTTTTTTTTTTTTTTTTTTTTTACCATATGGGGGCAGAAAATTACAGGCATTGTAGAAACTCAGGACGCAAATAGAAAGACCACCAGGTCATGCGGGAAGGAGGCCGACGGTGGATGCCCACTCACGATGTGGTGTCCTGCCCTTGGTGGGGTCACCACTCACCCCACCCCTGCCCTTTCCTTCACTCTGCTAAGCCCCATCCCTGACCTTCATTCCTTTCCATGGCCACATCTGTCTCCTCTCGCCCCCCACTTGGTCTTCTCCTTAAGACTTCTGCAGAGCCAGGCAATAGTTCCCAATAATCATTTATACCTGGCGTCTCTGCACAAAGCACACAATCAGCTTTTCATATTTTAAAGATTTAAATTTTCTAGTAAACAGGGCTAAGTGAAATACTAATGAACTTCGAAACAGTTGCATTATATGACATCTAGAAAAATTGTGGGCTGATATTGCTCAGGGCTCTCTCTGTCCTGCATATCATGCCAGTTACACTTTCCCTCTCCCTTCCTTGACCCGACCTTACTCCATTGGAGTAAGACATATCCAGGTTTAGCCTGGCCCAAATAAATGCCAGACCAACTTCCTCTAACCAAATATGTGTTATCTAATGCTTTTTTTTTCTCTTCTGAATTTTCCATCTGCATATTCTCTATTGAGTTATTTTTATCAGCGTTTTAAAAAGACTAACTCTTATTCTTCAAAAATTCTTTCTAATCCTATTTCCCCACCCTCTTTTCTCATATAAATTCCTGCTTAAGCTGCTAGCCTTTACTTAGTCCTTACACTCCCTTTAGCCTCTGATCCCTCTTATCTTCTGAAAATGCTCCCCTTAAAATGCGGGTGAACTCCTCATTGCTAAATCCAGTGCAGAATGTGCAGTTCTCTGCGGCCATTTAAAAGTTGCCTCCGCCCTTCTCTGTGAAAAGGCTCTTCTGTTGCTTCCTTTGACACCCTCTTGTCTTGATTTTTCTTCTATCCCTTTAGTCACTTTTTAAATTTTAAAATCTTTGAGTATTTCCTGGGCTTTACTAGCGTTATACACCCTCATCCAAAGAAAGCATATCAATTCTTGTGTTTTAAAAATACCACCTATTTCTGAAAACTTTCCCATTATTATCTCCATCTCTTCTCATCTCCACACTCCTGCATCCAATTGATAACATACCAATTTCAATGACTAATAGAGATCTCAAAATTAAGATGCCCCAAATGACACTCTTGATCTTTCCCTTGAAACCTATTATTCCTCCACCCTCCCCCCCATTTCAGTTTTTGACATGAGTGAAACCTGGAAATTCCACTCCTCACTGTATATCTTTCACCCCACAAGTCATCTCCAAGAGTCCTCTTCCCCTCCACTTCTTCCCATTGGGTTGCATTTCACTGCTTTCTGTCTAGCCCGCATCAGTGTCCTGTCTCCTCTGAGTGAGGGCTTCAGCCCCCAGATGGCCTTATCATTCATGCTCATCCTTGCCTCTATCTAATGAACTCACTGAACAACTAGAGTGATCTGGTTTAACGGCAAAGAAGACCATGCCCTCAAGCTTAAAATTATTCAACTATATTCTGTTGATTTTTTTTTTTAAATCACAAGTCTTTATCATTAGCTGATAATTCGTGTATGATCCAGCTCTTATTTAGTTCTCAGTGCTCATTTCTAGCCTCTCTTTATCTGTGCTTCCCACGTGTCAGCCTCATTTGTCATGTCAGTCCTTGCACAGTTCAAGGGCTTTTATTCCTCAGGGCTTTTGCACAGGTTGTCCCCCCGTCGGTATCGAGTGATCACCCTGACTCCTCATCCATTAAACCCTGTCGTCACACATGTCTGTGACTCAGGGTTTTCCTGACTCCATGGTCTAACCTAGATGGCTCTGGTTATTTCTCTCATATTACCCAGTTATTGCCTCAAAGGAAGCAACAGAGGTAGCACTGATGTGGTTTATCCCCTTGGATTCTCTATTCTGGGTCTTACATACCGGATTATGTAAGCTCTATCAAGCTGGGCACCATGCCCATGTTTTTTAATGACACACAGTCAGCATAACACCTGTGGGTTTCAATTTCTTTTTTCTTTTTTGTCCGTAATATCCTTTATTGCCACCTTAGTCCACTTGAATCCTGTCCTGGCCTTATTAATTAGATGTACAGAAAGTGCTGTTCTTTCTGTACATCTCCTCTGTCATTCTCATCTGCCCTGCCCTTGAAATATCATGCCCAGGCTGGATAATGCTTTTGGTGATGAGAACCCCCAAATTTCTGTCCCATGGGCAGTGGCAGGGTATGTGTGGATAATTCCGACTAGATCCTTTAGTCGTCAATGCCAGTGCCCATGACGAGCAGCAGAGTTTCATGCAGCATCTCCAGTCACTGACACCCGTCCCGAGAGCCTGAGGGAGGGGACAGCAGGGACCAGAGACTTGGCATGTGCTGCAGGTTGCCCCTGGCACCAGGGGTACATGCCAGAGTCTGTTCAGAGGTCAAGGAACCACGTAGTCGTGGAAATGCACTTTCTTCTTCATGAGCATGTCCTTTCAAGGAAAAAAAGAAAAAAGAAAAAAGCAAACCAGCCAGCCAAACAAACCTGAAACCCAGACATCAAGTAGAAGAGGGCTGTTAGCGCCACACTGCTAGCAGTGCAGGTGGGGCAGGGACGACGAGGTGCATCTGTTTCTGGGCCGAGCCCAGTCTCCTCTCTGGACCCGCACCGCTTCTGTTGCTCTGGAGTGCCTGTTGGCCCTTACTAACCCAAACTGGATATGTTTTGCCTGTGTGTTTGATTTAAGGACAATTTTAGTTCTGTGGTTTATCATAGAACAGTATGCCTTCTTCAGTATGCCCTGCACATTAAAGCTCACGGATGTATTTTTAACAACCAAACCAAAAAAAAAAAAAAAAAAAAAAGATCTGTGAGCTGCTTTAAAATTATATAAGTAGAACCTCTGTCTGCATTCTTTCTGTGTTATCTGAGGGGTGTTTTGTCATGACACTGTGGTGGGTAATAGCTGGAGAGTTTCTAGCTGTTTTGGTGAGAACAGATCACTTCCTAATAGTATAAGAAATAGATTACTATCAAGCAGAATGCATACTATCTTATTTCTATGACACAAATTTAAAAAGCAACACACACACTGTAGCAATACCTTGAGAAAATTCAGTCATTTCATTAGCAATATAGATTACACGAATATTATAATAATTTGCTCCATGCAGTGTGTGAAGTGATTGTAAAAAGTGCTCAAAAAACCCAAACTCATAAAAAACATTCATATTTCTATCTATGACTCAAGCTCTACTTTAAATAACAGAATACTTGGCAGGAGGATGGAAAGTGTTATTGTTCTTCTAAATTCAATAGTTGCTCATTATACTGTTTTAATGCAAATCTATCTATTTCTATATCTATCTATATCTATATCTATATCATCTATATCTATATATCTATATCTATATCTATATCTATCTGTATATATCTACATCTACATCTACATCTATCCACTGTAAATACATGTGGTCCCCTTTCTCTCTTTAGGACCTTCTACAATTTGCTTATTATTGAGAATTTCCTTATAAATCTTATTTAAAATATGACACCTACCCCTGATTGAGCACTCCCTATGCTCATTACATTGCATTTCTTCATATCCATAGTGTGACATAGTGATATGCTTCGTTGTCTGCCTCCTTACTATCAGAATGTGAGCTCTGTTAGGGTGGGCATTCATTTTGTCCTGTGCTATATGCCCTGATATAAAATAGTGCCTGGGATTTGAATAGACGTTTCACTGAAGAAGATAAATGAATGGCCAATAAGCACATGAACAGATGCTCAGCATCATGAGCCATTAGGGAAATGCATTTCACAATCATGAGATACCGCTTTACAGAAAGTGGGGTGGACGTAATCAGGATGACAGACAAAAACAAGTGTTGGTGGGGATGTGGTCAAATTAGAACCCTCATAAATTTCTGGTAGGAATGTAAAATGGTACAATGATTTTGGAAAAAATTTCGACAGTGTTTTAAAAAGTTAAACATAAATTTACCGTATGACCCACCACTTCCACTCTTTTAAGTATATATGCAAGTGAAATAAAAACATATGTCCACATGCACGTTAACGTTCATTGCATCGTTATTCATAAGAGTCCCAGACTGGGGCCAATCCAAGTGTCAATCAGCTGGTAAATATATAAGGAAAGCGTACTATATACATATATACTAGTGGAATATTCTTTAGCTATACAGAGGAGCATATTACTGATACATACTACTACATGCATGAATCTTAGGAAACTATGCTAAATTAGAGAAATCAGGTGTAAAAGACTCCACATGTAGAATTATATTTATATAAAATGTTTAAAAAAGAGACAGAAAGTTGAATAAATGTTGCCTGTAGCTGAGGGTGGAAAAGGGAAGTGACTACCAGTGGACAGAAGAGATTTTTGGGGGTGTGACATTGTTTGAAACCTAGATTGTGATGATTTTTGTACAACTGTATATTCACTGCAAATCATTTAGTTTTACACTTAAAACAGGTGAATTTAAAAAAAATGTAAGTTAAGACTTTATTAAAACTACTAAAAAGGAACTAATACAAAGTTGAACCTTGATATTTGTTGAATAAATATGGTGCTCAATAATAATCACAAGCTCAGAAGAAAGCATGAAGTTATTTGATCTACAAAATGTCCTTATACAAATAACCTTATACAAACGAAAATATACTTACTTGCTTTATATACATATAGTGTGGGTTTGTGTAGGCACGTGTATGTGCGTGGGTGTGTTGTGTATATATATTTCCACAATCTCAGGAAACATCTTGCAACGTACGAGGCTTTAGACCCTAAAATAGACAAGTGATGTTTTAGGCGTGGTTGTAAATTAGGAAGAAATAAGTCAAGATCTCATTCCATTATAGCAGATTCTGTAGTGAAGAATTTTGCCCCTGCACTGTCCCCGAGTGCGGCCACTGTGGTTTGAAGGGTGAAGACTTAATGGCGGGGAGGGGGGGAGGCTCCTGTATCCCTAGTGAAGTAGTCGAATGACCAGAAGGCTGCTCAGACTTGATGGTCCGTTGAAGACATGAGGCCGCAAGGCCTCTGCAAAGTCTCACCGCTCTGCAGCTCAGTGTGTGACGTGCTCTTCGTCGCGAAGGGAGCCAGGAACACTCAAAGTAATTGTTCTTGATAATAATGGAGAACAGCATCTGTACGTAGCCTACTGAAGCTATTCATGCAGCAGGGAGGCAAAAAATAGCGAACTTTTAAATTATGATAGACGCTTTCTATAAAGCAGGTATTGATGAAAGAAGTTCTTTGTGACTTAAAATAGAAGCTGGGGTTTTAAAAGTTATTTTCAGAAATGGAAGCTTGCTTTGTAAAGTGAGCTTTGGCATTAAATCTTTTCACTGAAAAGGTTAAGTTTTGGCTTTTCCGTCTTGGAATCCTTCCAGGTCTCATCGTTTCCTCCACGAGAGGAAGCGATTGGACCGGGTTACCTTGTTCCAGGTGATGAGAAGTAGACATCACTTCTTCCCCGAGTGCCTGAGAGTCAGTTAACAGTCACTGCTTTGAGCAGATCTATGAAACCAAGAAGCAATTTAAGGAAGAGAAATAATGTTCTGAGAAAGAGCGGGCGGGCTCTGCCCTCAGCCGCCTCTGTGGTGTGAGATCCTAGCAATCAGAACAGGTTTTCCTCTTTTACTGTGACATGCAATGACAGATAAAAACAGCACTCAGAGTAAAGTGGATGAAGAAAAGTTCATTTAATTTATGTTTAGAAAGAAGCAGAATGATTGAAAGAAAGAATGCCATTTTTGTGTTATCTGATCACTTAAAGCGTCAGTCACCGATTTTCCTGGTCACACTCCCCTCAGATAAAACCCACAGTGTTCGATGTGTGGGCAGAAGTATATTGGTAGTAATGAACTGGTCAGGGATATTAAATACTCTTCTCTTCTCATGTTGATCCAAAAGTCTATCTGCCAAAATTTATTAATTGAATATTTGCTCTCCAATTTATTTACATATCTGCCAAAAGTGCTTTAGAAATTTTTGGCCTGAGTTACTCTGGATAAAAAGAAATATGAGCTATAAAATAATAAAATAAACTTGAAAATAGCTGCTAAGTGTGTTTGATTTTTTACGAACAGCCAATACTGCTGTTATTCAAAGTAATTTGAATCCTTTAAACGATATGTATGGAGTACAGAGGATAAAACAACCACGAGAAAGCTACCATAACAATGTTCCTTATGTTCACAATTTATTGCAAGAAGGGCCTCTTTGTTATTCATAGAAGAGACTTTAGTTCTAGATGTAAGGGTGGAGCTCGCCATTAGGTGATTTTATTTTGTAGAAATCGTATGGCATGAAACCAGTTGAAACATCAGAGAAACGTGCTGATGTACAAGGATAAATGACCTCTTCAGAGATGAGTATAAACAGAACATTTATTAAAGTACTTGATAAAATTATAGAGTGCTTAGAGAAAATTTGTACAGAAACTTGCATAAGGAAAATAGTTTTGGCTACTACTGAAAATGGCATAGTTCTTGGTATGCGTCCACCTGACTTCCCCCCACCCTGGCCACCTCATTTTTATTCATTCAATATCTTAAACATTTACAGAATAATGTAAGGTATTTCTTATTACAAACTTATCTAAGTCATTTTTCACCTGATATCTTAAAAACTTTGGAGCAATCCGACTTACCTTTTCAAACTGCCCAGTGTAACAAGAATTCATGGCCTTCTCTCCATTTCGGCAAGGAGGGCCTAGCTTGAGTTCAAGCTTCTGAAATTCCTGGAATGGCCCTGCATGTGTGAGAGCCAGTTTATGAAGTAAAAGTTTAGCGGGGGGGGGGGGGGGGGGGGGGGGGGG